>VZTY01026726.1:0-10255 GCA_013400935.1 Turnix velox
ATATATATATATCTGTATTCAATACATCCAAAATTTACTGAGGACCTCCAGTTTCTGTACCCAAATCAAACACCACACACAGAAAACACCACAGAAGAAATAGTCCCTGCACATAACTCTTGTGTTACAAAGTATTAGAATCACTCTGAATCCATTACAAAAAGAAAATGGATTAGAGTATAATGGCTAAGTGAGAAGAAAAGGTCACACTCCATGGAAAACAAGTTTGTAGAACCTGAGATGAGACACTCAAATCAAGTAGGATTCTTCTTTTACAACTAAATTGTCTGTTTTATTTAAAACAAACAAAAAGAAAACAAACACCACCACCCCCGCCCCGAAAAAAACCCCAGTAGTTTAAGATGGCTCAAAATAATCTTTGCTCCAGTGATCAGGAGCCTGCTGGTAGGTTTACCCCTTTAGACTGGAAAATATTAAGTCCATGACAAAGAGGAAAGAAAGCACATGAACAAAACATTCTGTGTGCACAACGGCAAGTCAACCGGTTACTTCACATGGAAAGAATCACTGAGAACATCTGTTCTTCTCTGCTGCCTTCACTTGCCTTTCTTCCCTAACACAACTAGAGATCATGTGGTAGTGCTTGTTTTAACAGAGAAGCTCTACCATAACCTTGAATTTTCATAATTCTGTTCAGTGGTCACTGAACTTTTCAAAAAAGCAACATCACACCAAACTTATACATTTAAAAACCATACACATAAAAGAAAAAAAATAAATTTGGCTTCCAAAAATTTAATACTTAAAATAGACTACCACTAATTAATCTTTAAGGGATGATTGCCCAATATTAAGTATCAATAGGAAGCCAAGGCCACTGGATATTGGAAAAAATTAAGTTCTGGTATTTAAACTGCTATACAAACCTCTGTTCTTCACAGTCCTACTAATAGACACTGGAAGATGTTGCCCAGAGAGGTTGTGGTGGCTCCATCCCTGGAGACATTCAAGGCCAGGCTTGCTGAGCAACCTGATGTAGTGCAGGGGGTTGGACTAGATGGCCTTGGAAGGTCTCTTCCAACCCTACGACTCTATCTACCTACTAAATAACTATTCAATTTTAGAATAGAAATGTTTAATTGTTAAGAAGCTGAAAGTGCTTAGAATAATAACTTAAGAAGCAGCATAAATGTGGCAATAAAAATGTTGGTATTCTTCATGCTAATGGTGCCTGGAGAAACGCACTACTGGATTGTATTTGGCGTGCTTAACTCAATCCTAAAATAATAAACAGGTATAGATTTTAAAGAGAGCTAAATTGTTTCTCCTGCTCAACTACAGAGAAGCACCACACACTCCAAAACAACTGGAGAACCAAAAATTAAAGCAAGTCTGGTAGTTTCTAACTTTCATTTATTTGTTAGAAAGGTAGTAAAAAAACCCTATTCTCAGTAAGAGAGCAAATGTGATACCTTGTGATAAGACTGAAAGAAAATTGTTTTGAACCTCAAAGTCTGTAAAATAAATTTTAAAACACACTTCCAGAATCCTGCAGGAGCTGCCCACACTTCACAGAAGCTGAACTCAAGGTCATGATGCAGAAACATTAGATGACTCAAGGTCTCAGTTTTAATTCAGGTAAATAAAACTTTGCCTTATCAGCACAACACACAATTAGGAACATGATCAATAAACTCTCCAGATGGAGAAATCAAACCAGCAGAAAAATGTGCTTTTAAAAAATTGGAATTTTTTTTTTTTTTTAATGTTAGAGAATCATAAGATTTGGAAGGGATCTTCCAAGGCTATCTAGTCCGACCCCCTGCAGTAAGTAGGGACATCCTGCACTAGGATCAGGCTGTTCAGAGCTTCAGCAAGCCTGGCCTTGGATATCTCCATGGATGGGGACTCCTAAGGTTCCCCCTACACAAACACAGTACAGAATATCAGACACACACAGATATGAACAAATATACATCAAGTTTTCATCAATGTATTGAACAGCTGTATCTATCTACAGGGCTGACATTTCTTTTTCAAATTATATCCATGAGACTTCAGGGCAACAACTTCCATTCCCTTTGAGGGGAAAAGTAAATACTGAGTCTAAAAAAAAACCTTGAAACAGAAAATTTTAAAGAATTCTTCTCTGAGCATTTTCATCTCAGCACAATCAAGCTGATATTCGAACATATTTCTCGCTCTCATCAAAGCTGTAGTTATCCAGAAGATGCTACTAAAACAAGAGAGTTCCAGTAACCAGTTTATCCAAAAATGTGATGGATGCATTCAATATCAAATGCAAGATCACCACACACACAGAGTCTCTCCTGTTTAAGAATCTGACTCCAAGCAGGCAGAACAGTTGATCAATATTTTTGCCAATGAAAGTTTGTAGCTCTAAGTCTACTGAATGGCTGACCAGTTCCTGCCCAGTACAGTACAAAGATTAGGCTTTACCTGCTTGTTCCAAACTGGGGTACCTGCAGGCTCCTGCATCAAGCTGTAGGAAAAACCTTCCTTAAAGAACTTCTTTAAAGATGTTCAAACACTATTAGAACAGATAATTTAATTACTGGACAGGACAAAGGGGAAAAGAGAATGAAGCGAATCCTCACACAGGGTGAAGGGTGATACACAAACCACTGTTCCTTAGAAAGAAGCTCAAAACAACCAAGGTCATGGATTGTACAGACACCACAAACCCCAAAATGTTTTGGTAGACCTACAGAACTCAATCTTTGTTCTGCTTAAGAGACAAAACAGGCTCAACTCAAGCCAACAGCATTCTACAAAGGCATGCACAAACACCCCCAAAATAACTCCTGAATATCAATGTGTAGTCCTCAAAAGTCTATCATCTGTGTATCTCAAGTCAGTGTCTGCTGTCAAGGTTTGTAGTGAATAAATTAAACCAAAGACTACACAGTCTGACAGTGAAAACCCAGCTAACCCAGCAGTCCCAGCCTCTTCTGCCAGAAGCAGTTTTTACAGCCTTACAGCCCTGATACTTAAGTAAATCCAGTATTTGAAAAAAAAAAAAAAAAGAACCAATGTGCATTGCAAAAAGTTTTTTCCAAAAACTTATCCAAATAACTCCAAAAATCAACTCTTGAGATGTCTGAATAGGCATGGGATGGAAAAATAAATAACCACAAATTATATCCAAAATGCAACAGGCACTCACTAACTCTCGTTAGTAGGATCACATAATGTAGAATTTGGAGGAAATGGACAAAGATTACATCTGTACTTCACCTTTAAGATGATTCAAGAAGCAGAATGTATAAATACCTTCAGTGATCTTCCCTGAAAAAACATTTCCCCTAAACTGAGATTGAGGAAGAACTCTCATGGATTGCTTAGAGCCACAGGATATGTATCTTTCTATAATCGCTTTTGTGAAAATTTTAAAAGATGATACATCTCATTATAATTAAAGAGAAACGTGTAATGGACTGGCTCAGACTGAGGCAAAGATACATAGATAATACATATACAAGACAATTCATAAGAAAAGTGGCACAAGATCAGCTTATTTTCTCCAAAAGGAGATGCAACAAGAGGTTCAGCAGCACAACGGTAGTTAAGTGCAGGTAAATTTGCTCCATGGCAAAATCCACCTACTACAGAATGGAGAAGACTGGAGAACATTCTTTAGTGTTAGATAATTACTCCAAATCCAGGTATTACCAGGGAAAGAACTCATCATGGACTTGATGTGAAAATCATCAGGGCATTGCAGCCCCCTCTTGCCCAGTTGCTCTGAGTGGAATATGAGACCTATGTAATGGACAGTGACAGAACAGCTGATAATTTATCAAGGTCCTCAAGGCATTCAAAACTGATGATTCCACTATTTGCAGGCAGGGAAGAACATTACCAATCAAAACCAATCAACCTGAGTATAAAATCCTGTAAAGCGAGTTCCTGTCAATTATAAACTGTCTTATAATCCCACCAACTCAAAAGGGCAGCCTGTGTGTTGTTCACTAATTAGAAGTTACTCCAGGTTGAAACCAAGCAGAAGAAATTTGATCACACCCACTCCCAAGAGTGAGAGAACATGCAAATGCTGCATCTGTTGAAATCCTGTTTGCTGAACAGGAGGCTGCCTGTAAAGTTTCACCATTAAAGCAGAAATGAAGGAAATTTACCAAGGCTATAGCTACAGAGACATCCTTTAAGTTGCACATCTTACCTACATGGAACAGAACTAAGCCAAGAAGTCAGCAGAAGCTGTTGCTACAGAGCACAGATGTCTAAAAGGGACATGCTGGGACTGGAGAAGTTATCTCACATACACACATTTGTGAGAGTATACTAGTAATCATAACTTAATAAAAGGAAAAGTTATTGTGGTTTTTTTTTTTTTTTGCATGACTGTGGGTGGGAGATAAGTAAAAGATGGCTTTGATTACTCCAAGGCAAAGCTAATGGTACATTTCCCACTCGTGGATGTGTTCAATAGAATGGTACCACAGAGCCTATATAAGTCTGATGATGTCCTGAAATGGATATTTCACATCCTGGTAGAGACATGTTTGCAAAGGAATCAGCACTTCAGTGTCCTGATCACTCACTCACACTGCTACAAAGGCAGAAGGCAGCTTGAAAGAAAAATTTCCCAGAGAACCACACTCCTCAAGAACAAATGGTTTTTCTTTCTGCACTAACAAGCCAGATGAGACCTGTACCATTCACACAGAGCCTACTGATGAGCTCCAGCTTCCAACACCGCAGTTCCTACCTCTGAAATGGAATAAAGAATGCAAACACATAGCTTGTGATACCTCAAATCTACCCTGCATCTAACAGTTGCCAACACAGAAATACAGAACACAGCAGTTATCTCACCATAAACAAGTAAAATGCCAACTAAAAATATTTAAATCTAATTAAAAAAACACCAAAAACTAAGTTTCATGAAGACACTGCACCAGTTTGAACTGGGGTTGCATTGGTCAACATCATTACATGACCTCCAGCTGGAAGTTCTTGTGGTCACAGCATTTGAGGAATCAAACTGAAATGACTCCAATATCTGCAAAACAAGTAGGTTTTGCAGGTGTTCCACACAAACCAAACTACAGGTACTTCAACAGGACAAACCCCATGCCACTGGAGGAATGACAAGTCTACGCCAAGACCCAAACCAAGAGGCTCTCCCCTGCTGCACACTGGGAGCTATCTAGAAGTTTTCCAAAGCACCAATCTCTGCAGTAAAAACATTTCAGTTGTCCTCCACTGCTGAACAACAGAGGAATACATCCCTACACAGTTTTTCTCACCAAGTTAACATTGCATACGAAAGATCTTTTCCAAAATTTAAATACAAGTGAGAGTTACACAGCCCTCAGTCAGTCACTCCAGGAAAGGGGATTAGGAAGCACATCTAAGTATTCTTTATGAGCTTTTTCACTTAGTTATCTGGTCTGAGCTTTTAAAGAAGTTAAAACATGTTCTAGTAATCAACAAGATTTAAGGACAGGTTAATGTGAGGATAAAGTACGGTTTCTTAAA
The DNA here is from genome assembly GCA_013400935.1 of Turnix velox. Classification (NCBI taxonomy): domain Eukaryota; kingdom Metazoa; phylum Chordata; class Aves; order Charadriiformes; family Turnicidae; genus Turnix; species Turnix velox. Next base: position 5,485 of record VZTY01026726.1, read on the forward strand.
TATAAATCTGCTGTTTCTTCAGTTTAAGTGTTTATGTATGACAAAAAGAGGGACTTTATTGCCTACCCTCTTGCTGGTGAGCTTTGAAACAGAGCATCATGTGAGCAGCTGCCACACAGCACCACCCTACTGTCACTGAGCTACACTCTGTATATTTGCATCCATTTTAAAAAGGGTCTTGAATGATCCACTGTTAATTCTAAGGGATGATAAAGGAGCAACTGCAATTATACTAGAAGCTACATTGTCACCTTTTGTTAAATAGGTGACAGATTAACATTTAATACAGGTTTAGTATAGTACAGAGGACCAAAAATCTTCATTTCTTCTTCTATCTTTAGGTTTTGGATGAAATTATCACTCTGGAACAAATCTCACTCTCTTCCTCCACATTTATTCCTGTGAAAATCTAAATATCCATTAAAAGAAAATAAATTTAGACATCAGGTCCCTCTACTGGGTTAATATGGGATGGCAGGCAGAACAAATGCCCCTCAAGCCACTGCATCTTGGAACCCAGCAGGTGCATCACAAATGCTGCCACCGAAGTGTCCCGTCACCCACACCCACTGACCAAATGCAGCAGAGCTGGCTATGAAATCCCCATCCAAGTGACAGGCCAAAAGAATTTATGGAGATAAAACTATGGAGAAAAGATCTAAAATTTATCACATGTGGGCTGAGATCTCCTCTACACCGCTCTGCTCTTTTAATGTAAGAAAGAAAACTACATTTTGGCCTTTAAATATGTATGTGCTAGTGATGAAAAAGCCAAGAATAATAGCTCTGATCAGAGAGTCCCAGGAAGCGCAGACACCATTTGGAAGACTTTCCCTCTGTAAAGTACTGCAAATGAGTCTACGAAGAATTTAGTCTTCCTCTCTCTCATAAAATGAAAAATCAGAAGGAAAAAATTTCATGATAGTCAAAGAAAAAACAGTTTGCAGAACAGTACCTTCTTAATTTAGGAAAATACAGTGTTTAAAAAAAAAAAAAAAAAGCTTTACGATATTTACATGAGGCTTACAAACAAAGCCTTTACCTCACAATGTCTAGCTGCTGAGCTTGGGTATTGCTATTATTTCTTTTTTTAAACTAAAGGTTCTACCACTTCAAAAGATGGGACAGTCTGCAGACAGAACAACCCCACAACAACTTGTTACATTCAGAAACAGCATTGCTTACAAATATAGAAAAGACAAAACACAGAACACTGATTTTAATACTGAACAAATAAAGATCAATTAAATCATCTTTCACACAAATACTGGGCAAAGCCTTCTGCTTCACCCAGATTATACTCTCGCAAACTGGTCTGACAATATATATATCTACATACATATTTTTAATTAACAATAATATATCTTAAAAGCATCTAGTGGGTTTAACATTAGGAAATCAAAATAAGGCATTCTGATTGAATATCAATCCAGTCTAAAGTCTGAAGGCTGCCTTACAATGCTCTGATCTCCCCCTGATAGGTCATGGCGTCTTCTCCTTAATTTATACTTTACTCCAAAATAAGAAAAAGCAGTAAAAGAATGCAAATGCTGAAAGCATCTGCATTAACAGAAGCACTCTGCACTTTAGTTGCCATCATAGAGTCCTTAAATCCATACCAATTTTATGAGGTTTTCCAACAGACCAAAAGCATCTAAAATTTATGTGTCAATTTATTTTTAAGAAACTTCCTTTTCAGTACAAAAATATGGTAAGGTGATGTCCTTACTTGGCTTCTGATGTGACAGACCTAAACTAGCCCCAAAAAGCCCCAAACTACTTATATCAACATGCTGCTGTGTCACAGTAATCAAGGAAAACACGGAAAGTCAATCCATATTTGTATTCTCTCTCTCCATCAGACAACACTGGGCAAAAATCCTGAAGAGCCTACTCCCTTCCACCCCCTTAAACTCCCTCACCAGCAGGATCAGCCACAAAAAAAAAAAAGGGAGAAGAAGAAAAATAAAATCATACACAAAGCATGAAGGACTGCTTAAGAACTTTTAAATATTAAGCTTCCAGACTCTTTCCCAAAAAGAATAAAAATTGTGTTATAGATTTCAAGAATTAGTTATCTTGAATATTTAAAAACCACATTTAAAGTGTGGAAGTGTTAATTCTTGATATGTATGTGTAACCACAGCTGCCCTGGAAAATCTTGGTGTCACAATGCAATCTCCTGTGGACAAGATTCTACTCTTGAAAGTTCCCAAGTACTTAAAGCTGGGAGACAGATACCTGCTTATCAATTTTTGCACTACCTTCATGGATATTGCAGCTCAAGCCCATGGGTCAGAATGAAAACTGCAGACATTGCAGTAAAATTTGGCTGTTGCAGTGTGTTAGGGTTTTACACTCACCTGTGCTTCCTGTACTGTGTGTGATTCCCTCCACTGGCATGCAAGTGCTTGGAAAAAGCTCTTCTCAACTCACTGAAAACTCATGACTTGTTAATCTCTCATTTTGCAATATTGAGCCTGTCTCCATGTAATGACACCCAATAACACACTCTCACTGGGCTCATGGAATTAACAGAAAGGTGATTTTGCCCCTCAGCTCTGGTGAAACCTCAACTGTGTCCAGTTCTGGAGCTGTCAACATAAGGACATTGAACTGTTGGAGTGGGTCCAGAGGAGGGCCATAAAGATGATAAGAGGCCTGAAGCACTTTCCTTATGAGGACAGGCTGAAGGAGTTGGGGTTGTTCAGCCTGGAGAAGAGAAGGCTCGGGGAGGACCTCATAGTAGCTTATCAATACCAGAAACAAACTAGCATTTGTTTTTCCCCTTTGTCAGAACCATTTATATTCAAACATCTTTTCTTGTTTCTGAATAATTTCACTAGACAAAAGTTAATTTTTATAAGAGGGATCATTCAAATAGCCAGCAGGCAATAAAAATAAATTTTAAAAAGCACAAGCAGATTATTTTAAGATTTCCCTAATTTTCCATACGAGAAATTTGTTGTTGTAGTCTTTAAGCTATTTGAGAAAGGCAGAAGTATGTTTCACAACATGGGATGTCTTCTCTGAGGACATTCAAATACAAGCTGGACACCTTCCTGTGTGACCAGATCTGGGTGTTCCTGCTCTGGCAGGGGGGTTAGACTAGATGATCTCCTGAGGTCCCTTCCAGTCCCTGATATTCTGTAATTCTGTGTGATTTAAACATTATTACAGCATGTCATCGCAATACTAAACTGGAATGAGGTCTTGGAACTCAGAAAAGTTAACTGAAATAGGGGGAACATATGCAATGAAATTATGTAAAGAGCAGGATCAAATTGGAGGAGATGGAAAAGAAACTTCCACCTTCTTAAATCTTCACTTTGTTCAGAAGTCATCCTGTATGTCTGGACTACAGCACTCACTCAGAACACAGGTCTTGGCTTCCCTGGCAGTCTGTGGTATTCCTCCTCCTTTGGCTCATTAGGTTTAGATAATCAACTTGGAAAAAGAACAGACATGTTCCCTGAAGCTTCGCTATCAACCCACAAAGCCCTCAGTTAAGATATCGAAATGAGAAATAAACTGAATGAGGTTTTTGTAACACAGTTACCCTGCCTCTTGCAAATACTGATAAAAAGAAAACTCATTTTGGTACTTCAGTCACTTCAAATTATCACAGTGGTGACTTCAGCTATGACTGTGTTCTAAAATGGACTAAAAAGAATGAAGTCCTCATTTTTCCCCAAGGCCACAGGGATATCTGTAAAGCTCCTCAAATTCTGCTGTGGTTTCACTTTGGCTTCTTTTTTCTGTCCTCACCATCCACCTACCTTTTAAACACATTTGGGAACTTTATTCTGTCCGCTTCTAAAATACAGTCATTCATGCCTGACCAAGACCTAAATAAGTTTACTGTTTAGGTACATTCTAAAAACTGATTACAGTGAGAGTTTTAAAAATAATTAACTATTAGATTATTCCCAGTTACTTCCACTGCTGTCAGATAAAGTTTTGAACAAAATTAACTTCTGCACATCAAGGTTTTTTTTAGTTTGTGTGTAGGCTTTTATATGCAGAAATGGTTGCTAAGAGTTCAGAGGCTCACAGCCTCTGACATTAATTTTATCTGCTTCATCTATTTCAACTATTAATGGTGAATATTTTTTTAAAAATAAGTAATTAGAAAACAAAGTAAAAAGGTAAACAAAGTAAAAAGGTAAACTAAAAAAGGTAAATTAAAAAATAACAAACAGTTAAGTTGCAACATACAAAGCAAAACCATAACAGCAGCCACCCAAAAAGAAATAATAATTAAACCACTAAATAAAAGGCATTTGCTTTCCTTCCTTCTCACTGTAACAAAGTCACCTCAAAAATTCTAGTCGAGTGGCCCCATACTTTGCTGAAAACACTACAACTACCCTGCATCTTATATTCAAAAGACTCCACTATTAAAAATATTTTGATATAGGTTGATGATGCAGAGAAATTAAAATATATATATATAAAAAAGGAAGAAAAAAGAGGGGAAATCAAGACTGAGAAGCATGTTCGAGGGACATATAAAATCCATAGCAGTAAAGGCACATGGAAACAGTAACTGTTCCTCTCTGATCCACAGCTTCACTTTCCTTCCCCTACTCTTTTTGAATCACAGCCATGAAGAGCCACTCACTGTCCCACAACTCTTCTGCACGCCTTTTACCAGGATCCATCATTAACATTATTGGAGAAGAGATGAATAATGTATGTGCAATAATACATGTTAAATATCTAAATGCTAAAAAATGTGGTGGTGGGGGGGGTACTTTTTTTTTTTTTT
>VZTY01026726.1:10369-25039 GCA_013400935.1 Turnix velox
AGCAAATAGCACCAGATGAAATCAATGAGATGTGATGACTCTACAAATTACTAAGAAGTGGTCAATTTGACACAGTTTGCAGTAATTATGTCAGTTTACTAATCTCCCAATATTGAATTAACCTTTTAATAACAAGTAGCAAATGCCCTGCATTTATGGTACAGAACATTTCAGTGTTGCTAATTCTGATATTGTGAAAATTTTGTTTAATATAATTGCTGAGACAGCACACTAACTACTTCAATTTCACTTCACCCACTGAATTCAATACCCCCCTTCCACCCACACACTGAAAGACAACCTCCTCCCCCTCTGAGCCGTACCCATAATACACAAAACATGACTGATACAAAAACTCACTTTCACTGGACAACATCTAAAAGATGTAAATACCTGTTCCTGCAGGTCGTAGTCATAGCTATCATGCAGCAGAAGACTGAGGACATACCGAGTATAAATCATGGCATCAATGCCACACTTCTCTAGCTCTTGTCCCAGCCAGGTCTGCACTGGACCCAAAGCATGTAGCAGAGACATTTCAGAAACAGAATCAGGGCCTGGATAAGAGCTTGAGGAGCTTTCAGATGGCAAACCATCCACAACAACTGTACAGATAGGGCGCATGAATCTAGGTGGTTGGCATCCTTATAAGGTGAAGAATTTCCTGTAGTTGATATTCCGTCGGGATCTGGAGGTGATTTTCACTCCAGTAAATAGGAGAGAGGCTTGACTTCTAGGACAATCATTTATATTTCCTGGCAGTTAGCCATCTAGAGACGAACATCACTCTTCAGGCATGACCAGTGAATAAACTAAATCCTAATAGCAAACACATATGTAGATGTGTTTTTCTACCTTAATTTCACATTGAGGCCAGATGCAAGTCCCCAGCAGGACCTATAAAGAGGAAAAAATGATAAGTTGTGATATTACGTATCCATACATGAATATTATCAAAGATTGAAAATAAACATCCAATGTAGAAAGCAGTCATTTACACGCTGCTTAATTCACATGTAAAGACTGATGACGCAGAAAAATTATTCAGTGTCATTTTGAAGAGTAACGGGAATTATTCTAAGCTTAAAGGTGACTTTTGGAAAGGTACTTTCCAATTTCTGGTCTAGAAAAAATCATCTTTTTTAGAAAAGCACTGAATCTATTCAATTCAGCTGGCCAGGAGTTTAATAAATCCTACCACTAAATGGTTGCTATCTTCAGGCTTGGTTTTTTTTGAAGGTTTTTTAAAGTTTCAATATTTGCTTTGTCCCAGGACAGCAAAGCATTTTATCATCCAAAAATGTTCCCTCAAAAAAGCTTCAAAAAATTGAGCAGAGCATTCAATTCAGTAACATTTGACTTCACAGGAAGCATACCCCAGGTAAGACTGGTGTACAAGACGCTCTAAAGTACATCCTAAAATAGACAAACCACCCTAAGACTTACACCGCCCACAATCCCAAATTGATCTCAGAAAATGAGGGGCAGGGGATGAAAGCATCACTCACATAGACACTTTGCCCTCTAACCCAGAAGAAATAAAATTAAAAATAAAAAAAGGCTTTTTTTGTATTGCTTTGCCAATCAATCACATGCTAATCTGATACTTGTGTAGGATCCCTGTCTCCTCTCCAGCTCAGATCTTAGTGGGAAGTATCCCTTCACTGAAAGAAGGCAAAGACTAAAAGATTTAAGCAAAATCTACTGGTTTGCATCCATGCACTCAAAACAGTCATCATCTGCTGGAACTCCCTGAACTTTATACTGTGGACAGCATTTCATGTGAGCAGCATGTGTTTTCTGGCTGAACAAAATTGAAATGTGACTTTACAGAGAGCATCTACATCTATACACAACAAAAGATTACAGTTTTTAGAATCTTTCTTTTTATCTCCACCCAGGTACAACTGCATATTCCAGATCTTCATTGAGTCAACTGTGACTTCATCAGAAAGAATCACATTATAACTAGGTGCTACAAAGTTGACAGAACTATGCTATGTTAAAGCTACCTTGCTTCTCTGATGTCAATGTTTATTTTTAGAAAAGGAGGCAAAGCAAGCTGTATGAGGCATTGAGCAATCTCATCTAGTGGGAGTCAGAATCATAGAATAATTTGGAGTGGAAGGGACCTTAAAGATCATCTGGTTCCAACCCCTCCTGCCATGGGCAGGGACATCTCCCACTACACCAGGTTGCTCAATGCCTCATCCAGTCTGGCCTTAAACACTTCCAGGGAGGGAGCATCCACAACCTTTCTGGGCAACCTCTTCCACTGTCTCACCACCCTCACAATAAAGAACTTCTTTCTAAGCTCCAGCCTAACCTCCCCTCTTCCAATTTGCATCCATCACTTCTAGTCCTACCACCCTGGACCNCTCAACATTCATCTTATAGGCTCCTTAATAGGATCCTGCCATCCTGTACCTTATTAAAAATCCTACCCCAGCCTTTCTGTAGCCCCCTTCAGATATTGAGAAGCTCCTATAAAATCCCCCCTGAGCCTTCCTTCCTCGTCCCTGTCCATGGCAGGGGGGTTGGAACTAGATGATCTTTAAGGTCCCTTCCAACCCAAACCATTCTATGATTCTAACTCGTACAGATTAGCCAAAATTTCATAGGCAAGCATGAGTAATGCCAGGTATAAACATCCAGCAAAGGGCCTGGAGGTTTCTGAGAGAACAGACAGTATGAAAAAAGTCTAATATTGTGAACAAGATGCTTCAAAGAGCCCTAGGTCCCAACTCCTAAGCAGACCATATTCTCTCACTTGCCAAAGAACAATATTCCACTCAAACATCTCCTTTTGTCCTACTCCAGCTGGTACTCCACATCACCCATGTGATGGAGACTCCCTAATTCAATGCCACAATCCCAGCAGGTTAAGGGGGCAGATTCTACTACTCTACTATGCTCCTGTGTAATCCTATCTAGAGGATTGAATCCATCCAGCTTTGGTGTCCTCAGTACTAGACAGATATGGACCCAAGTGCCTGTAGTGGTTCAGTATCCAGAAGCCCTTTTCTTCCCTATACCATAAAATCACAGAATAGTTTGTGTTGGAAGGAGCCTTTATCTATCACCTAGACTTCCCCATAAGTGAAACAGAATACAGGTGCTGTCATAAAAGATACATAAATTAATTTTAAAAGAAAGTGTCTTGGTGCTACAGTAATGGGAGCCACACAAACATCTTTTTGTGACACTCATGCCTACCGAAATACAGCGTGATAGTGTAAAAAATTACCCCCAAAGTGCAAATAAATCATTCTTCAATGAAGCTTGATACAAACTCACCAAGAAAGTGCTGGTATATCTAACTGTTCTTATCAGACTATCAACAGAAAGAGTAGATTGGCTAAAAGCCCGTGTCTGGCAAGACATTTCCATGTCTTCAACAGCTTTTTTTCTTCCTAACTCCCTTTTCATATAACAAAAAAAAGGAAGTTCTTTAAAAGAACTGAAAAGTAAATACTTTCCCCCTCCCCCCAACTGTTTCTGATCTTGGAAAACAGTGACCAAAGCCAAACCACAAAACACACTAAATTAATCAAAAGTAACCTTATCTGTATTTTATCAAACTCTAAAAATTCTGTATCCAAACAGCAAGGTTCTGAACAAACGTAATTTGACATGAAAAATTCGATTTAATGCTTCAACAGGTTTTCAAGCTTTATTCAAGATATACCTGCTATCAACTCTTTAAAACAGAGAATATTGACACAGGAGAACAAAACCCACACACCTTACAATTGTCCTTTCAGGTAACCTAAAGGTCCACAGACTAGCCCTTGAAGATCATAAAAAGGTAGCTTCAAAAGGAAGCAAAAATGTCTGCAGATTTAAATCTACTACTCTGGGGACTACACTCTCAATGGGGAAAAGAAAAAAATTACAGGATCTAGACACTGAATGAAGTTGAAAATTTATATATTATTTATTTGTACAATCTGCAAATCAAATCTCTCCAGTCTGAGATTTACTCTTGAGACATTTTGGTATGTTGGCTAATGAGAAGTCTCCTAGATAAAGCTACAGATTTTACCTTTTCCTTCCTGCCTTCCAGGGCCAAAAGTAATAACATCTGTGTTTCCAACACTTCATTCTGCCCACTGCTTTATGTTAACAATTACACCAAATACATTCTCACACCATAGTGAAGTGGTAACTGCTGTTTTGTACAAAGTTTTCTCTGTTATTCAGTGAAATATGCCAGTATATTACATAGTTTCCAATTAATAACTGTCATTTTCAAAAACAAACTATTTGACTATGTATGATAGTATTTCAATAGATGGAGGGAAAAGCACCCCTGAATTCTAATCTTTTTTAAAAATGTACTTAACATGGATATTTAACCAGGCTAATTTTTTTTACAAGTAGTATTTTTCCCACAATGGTCATATTAAAAGCAAACAATCCTTCCTCTCCCTGACAATGACATCGAGCAAATACTAAGCAAATCCTAATCAGTAAAATTCGAAGTAAAAATCCTGTCAAGCTTGGTAAGAATAGTAAGAATCACATAGTAACATAGTAAGAATCACATAGTAACATAGTAAGAATCACATATTCACTTCAGGAAATTTCAGAGCTCTCCAGAAGGCTGATAATCAAAAGCACGGTAACATCATCTGATGGTTACAGAAGTCCAAAATTGTTCTCATATATTATGGTGAAATCAGCAATTTTACCATAATTTCTTTTGTTTGTTTCATGAAAAATCTAAACAAATCCTTAGCATACAAACCAAATGGCCACACGCTGGGGAGGGCACTGTCTAAGCCCAGAAACAAAGCCCATTCAAAATCTAGTGAACAATACAATCTGTGTCCTTAATAAATTTCACGTGGCATTTAAAAGACATGTGAATTCAGAAGTAAAAGAAGTTGGTTTTTTTTAATCTCTTTCCTCAATAATCTAGTAAATTTTGACTAATGAAACAGCAGAGCAGGGACTTATTCATAACCAAGGCACTGAAATACTATCATAGAACAAAAAAAAAGAAATCCTAACCCTTATCCTATGATCAAGCCTCTGCTTCCACCCAGTTCAGACTAAGCTTTGGAAGCATCGCGATGCCATGAGGAACATGGACTAAAACACCTGCTGGAATCAAAGCAAGAAACACTAGAAGCCAGTACAAGCATAAGAGGAGCTCTGTAAATTATGTTTTTTTAAAAGGTAAATTATGTATATGTAAAAGTGCGAGAGACATACAATGTGATTTGTACTGGATGTATGTTTTAGAGTTGATTTATGTCTAACAAGGCTGGGCTAACTTTATAGAATCATAGAATGGTTTGGGTTGGAAGGGACCTTAAAGATCATCCAGTTTCACTCTCCTGCCATAGGCCTGGACACCTCCCATTATATCAGGTTGCTCAATGTCTCATCCAGCCTGGCCTTAAACACCTCCAGGGAGGGGGCATTCACAACCTCTATGGGCAACCTGATTTCCTCACAGGAAAGAACTTGTTTCTTAGATCCAGCCTAAATCTCCCCTCTTCCAATCTGCATCCATTATTCCTAGTCCTGCCATTCTGTACCCTATTAAAAAGTCCTACCCCAGTCTTTCTGTAGGTATGGTTCTAATGTAACCCTAAGTGGGAGAACTGACAGAAGGGATAGAAACCAGTCTGTAAGCATTACCACAGTGGGGTTTTTTTTTCTTTGTAAATCTGCAAGCTTATTTTCATAACACTTATCCAAATGAAAATCTGAAGCTGCTAATCCTGTATAAAAGCTTAATGGAATTACTCAAAGGATTCAAGAGCTGCCATATAAGCCTCATTTACTTAGGTTAGCCATGAAAAAGGACAGAGATATATAAGCAAGATGACATCAAGGGAGCCACCAGCCCAGTTCTGTAAGATTCTACACTGGGACCTGCATTGCTTAAGTGACCTGAAAAATGGGATCGGTAACAGAGTTAAGCACCTACCAAACAGCAAGAATTAAGGGACAGTGAATTAAAAAACTAACTGAGAAAATACAGACAGACTGCATTAAATTGGACTAGGCAATAAAAAGACAAACAAAATTAATCATAGATGAACTTGAAATGGAACAGAGGAGAAATAATAACTATTAATACATAGAGCAATGTGTTCTACAGATCTGACTGTTGATCCCCAGATCTAAGAAGTATGTTAGATATACATTATGAAACTATAAGGTTGTTATCCATCAGCAGTTAGAAGAGCAAATCACAGAACAAACCCAGGACATCTCTGTGTCACTGAATGAACACTGTTGTACATAACATGCAATCCTGGTCCTGTAATACCAAAGAGGACAAGACTCTCCCTGGATAGAGACTGAGTGTTCAGGCTCTTTTTTTACTAGAAAGTACCAATGAGTTAGCAAGAGCTATGGACAAAACTTGACACAACAAGTACTAGGAATTCCTTGTCAAAATATAATAAGGACTCCAAAAAACCAAATTTTTTTTAGAAATTAATTGGGATTCAAAGTAAACTGAACAAGAGAGATCCCTTGAGAGTTTCCAACTCGACAAACCACATCAGGCTCAGAAAAACCCCAAGGCTGGAAATAGTGTGTGTGAGGAAATATTCAGGAGAGGTATCACATATACTCTCCTTATTCTTTTTCCTCCCTAACAACTCAACCACAGATGCTGTTGCAGACTAATATCAGGCTGGAAAGCCTGTTTGAAGCAGTATAAAGCTAAAACACTCCAATGATTAAACAACAAAACAACGAAAAAGTAGCTGATCCACTTGTGGGGCTGCACATTATTAACTGATGTGAACCCTGTTACAAGATGCCAGAACATCAATCCTGTCAGAGAGCAAAAATTGAGCTATGAGAAACAACCACTCATCTGGTAATGGACTGCAGAATTAGCACCTGTGCATCCAAGATCCCAAATTCTCACTAATCTGAATATGCTCCACTTTCACAAAACAAAGATGTAATATACATAAGCTGGAAAATGTACAATTTGTAAATTCGGGAGGAGGGAAAGCAAGATGGAAAGAGGAAAAGACATGACCTAGCAGCAAAACCAACAAACACTGCAGAGAATGGTCACAACTTAATATGGCCAGCACATACCAAAATGTTATCACTTGACAGATCTGCAAGTAGGTCTTAAAGTGGCTTCCTAAACATACTCTTTTGAAGGGGCTCCTGTTACATATAGAAGACTCTTCAGTGTGGAGATCTAGGAAGCAGTTCTTCACCAAATGTGATGCAACTTAAAAATTTAATTCAAAAGCCTTAATAGTGGAGAGCTCTACAGATCACAGTTCAGTATCTTGGGTTTTGCTTCTTTGAGCATTTTAAGGAGAAAACTACACTTGAGCTAATTCAGATGCAATTCCCTCAGACTACCGTAACTTTTTGGAACAAAGTGTGGAAATCAAGCCAGCATCCTCGGGCGCATCATGAAGGGCATGGTCAGTAAGTCAAGAGAGGTTCTCCTCCCCCTCTGCTCTGCCCCGATGAAACCACATCTGGAGTACTGCATCCAGTTCTGGGGCCCTCAGTTGAAGGACAGGGAACTACTGGACAGAGTCTAGCACAGAACCACGATGATGATGCAGGGATTGGAACATCTCCCTTATGAGGAATGGCTGAGAGGCAGTTGTTGCACTGCAGCTTGCCTGGAGTATTAGTACCACTGAAATGTGGAGAATGCAAGAAAAAGGGCAAATGCAGAAGGACTCAGCTCAACCTTACAGTGCTCCCCAACCACCAGAGCAATCTCAGCATCACGGACATAAAATTTCAAGCTGTTCTGTAACATTTCTTTTTACTACCCAAGACATTGGTACAAGTCCAGTTTTTCAGTTTAAAACTGCAGATCCTATCAGCCTACCAGAGCAAAGCCAGCAATAAACAACCTAGTTACCTTAAGTCTACAGCACACAGGGAGTGCCTGGATGTTCTGGGGAGAAACCCCCATCCTAGCTGGAATGTCAAGGAGGAGACAGTCAGCTTTTTTTGTTCAGTCCCACAAGAATCTTCACAGCTACAGTATCAAGACTTGTATCTTTCACCGTGCACACAAAGCCATTGATTTACCCAGCTTTTAGAGCAGCTCTAACCTGTCTTAATTCCCTTCCCATGTAGGATGACAATGGCTTGGAGATCTGAGCACTATGTTACTTACGTGCTCAGTAAACAAGAATTGCCTTCAGTTTCATAACTTCTTCATGTGCAGACATGGACACTTAGCATACCCCAAGGGGTACTGCCAGCCTCCTCCAAGGCACAGGCAATCACTAGAAGGAGTCATCCCCTTGGCCACCCTGATAAAACAATCAGTGTTCTTCATATTAGATGGAACATTGCTGAAGCACTAAGGTAGCTCAGTGACCACTCTTTTAATGTAACTGTGTAAAAATCATTAATATGCAATTTGGTCACAGAATCATAGAATGGTTTGAGTTGGAAGGGACCTCTGAGTCCAACTCTGCTGCCCTGGGCAGGGACACCTCCCACTAGATGAGGTTGCTCCAAGTCCTGTCCAGCCTGGCCTTAAACACTTCCAGGGAAGGGGCATCCACAACTTCTCTGAGCAAAAAATTCTTAGGCATGCACCACACTTTTCAGCTGGGGAAGGAAAAGCAGAATGAATTATGAATCCAAAGGTCCAATAACCACTGCTTACTTAAAGAAGATTATATTTGTCCAGCTATTTCCAAAGTTAATAATCCAGCTGTATATAAACATCTAAATAGTTAATGACCACACTACATCTTACTTTAAGTTCATTCATTTCTACAAATCATATGAAAGTGCTCTCTCAGTACTCACTATTGGGGTTCTCCATATTTGGTCTGTAATTCAACAACTTAATTACTACCTTTTTTAAAAGCTTCAAATAGCCTCATGAAGGGTTTAAAAATAAATATAACTCGCCCAACTATATAGTCTTTTCAACTGATCTTTTCTAAAAAAAAATGTTAAGATGTTATACAACTAAGTATGTCATATAAAAAGGCTATTGCTGTTTGTTCCTTCAAATGACAGCTGGACATCGTATTTCACTACAATGAAAATTACTTAACTATCACCAACAGAAAACCTCTTGCAAACCCAGCAGGTCAGCATGATATTACTTCTTTTCAGGGAAATTACTGTACTGTTAAACAAGGCATTTCTTTCACAACTCAAAAGTAAAGCTATTAAAAACTGGAACTCTGAGGTTTCTCTTAAGCTTATCAGACATCCTGCTGAGAATAACCAGTAGAAAAATTACCTTTAAAAACATGAAAATTAAACTAATATCTGGGATTAGAGAAACATCTTAAAATTTTTGTGTCACCTCACACAATTCAATGTGACTTCCAGCCAAGCAGTGACAAAAATCCCCAGAGAAACGGCATAACGTGTAAGAACTTTTGTTTCATTAAGTTTAATAGTCAAATAAGCAGCAGAGCAAACTTCTATCCCAGAAGACAGAACTAGGAGAATAGAAAGTCACTCTGATGCAACCTTTAGCTAATTAGTAACAGATGTTAGCTCAAAATCTTCAATCAGTAGAATTAAAATATCATGAACTGCAAAGCTTTTCCTGAAGTTTCATAAGGCAGGTCACTGGAAGCTGGCTCTGTTTCTTTCAAGATACTCCAGTGTCCGAAATTCAATATGGCATAACAATGTTGCACTCCCACTCAGCAAAGCTCTTCAAATTTGTTTCAAGTTTTTAATAACGGATTATAATGTCAGAAAGATTTAGTGAGAATTAATTACTCATCCAATGGCAGCAACGTGTGCATTACCAGTTCCTTCACTAGTGGTTCTTCAAGCAGCCTTTTTTCTTTAGGCTAATAAACCACTCTTATTCTCTTAAAAAGCACTTGTGTCAGGCTAAATGACCAACATAATTTCCTTAATCACACTGTATATGTTTTAGCACGTTTTCCCACTTTAGGTTGAAGGTTATCTTCATCTAAGTCCTGACTATGATAACACTACCTCACTACCTGGAATAACCTCACACAGTGCATCTTGCAACTCAGTCTGTGGTTCCAATGCTAAAACAAAACATTCTTAAGAAAATATGCTCTATTTTTCTGACCTCCAGCTACCCCTAGTCTCTTACTCTCATACAGATACATGTGTACTTTCTCCCACAGTCTATACATGCAAAATTTCTCATGTATACGATTATGGCTTGCTTCATTTCCCTCTTCTATAAGCAAGTTAATTCATCTAACCTAACCATAGAAACAACAAAAACCCTACACTCAGGTAATTTAGTAACATATAGAAGGCACAGCACCTCTTCTATTCCATACAGTACCTTATGGACAGGCACATTAAGGTGAAACAATCTGAATTCACGCAGTGACAGAGCTGATAGAAAACTACAGCCCAGAGTTCTATCCAGCAGACCTCATTCCTTATAAAAATGCTATAGTAACCAGGGGAACATTTTTTAAAGTTACAAAAAGAACACAAAGCTATTTAGATACATTTTCATTTATTAGAAAGTGCAATCCTTTCCAAAATAAGTCCAAGAAAGTTACAGACAGAAGTGGAATCAGAATGGACTCCGTGTTTCAAACCTCCAACTCAATAACAATTTAAACATTCCCCAAATTATATTAAAAATTAAAACTATTGTAAGAAGCCTGAGCACAAACAATGCACAGACTTAGCAGGGTATAATTCACTTATTATCCACAACAGTGAAAAATGAATTGAAATCCTTCATAATTGAATTTTCCACACTACAACATTAGAAATAAATCTTTTGGAAAGACAGATACTGGAATGGATGTGCAGAAGCTAAGTCATAAGCACAGTCTAGATGATGCAGAAATAACTGATGAATAGTTTTTAAAACGTAAATCCAGACACTTACATGTAAAATTATCAAGGTAATAGTAGATGGAAAATATTCAGTAGCTTCCATTAAAGCTAGATAAACAACTTCTAGTGAGAAACAACCTCTAGTGAGAAGTCTATGAAGGAATAATCACTGCGCTGAATGTTCAAACCACTCAACACTTCCACCACCCACCCAACTTCCACAAGTGGCCCACTAAAATACACATTAAATCCCTCAGCATCCATTATAAACGCACCAACCAACTCCTGGGAACAGTAGAACAAGATGGATTTTAGTAAAAATATTAGAACCAGCTCATCTAGATCTCTGCTTCCACAAAAGCACTGACAGTTCTGCAGTTACCTGGCATTTCTGCCTAGAAAAATCTAGTAAACTATTTCCAGACTATGAAAAAGCATTGTTTCCCCTTCTACCAGCCTTGTTTCTTTATGCCTGTAGGTTGAATGCAATTTGAATATTTGAACATTTTTACTTTGTATTATGAAATTGACTTTACCGGGAAAAAAACCTTCAGGGTGGGGCTGGGGAACTGGACACAACACATCAACTCATTTCCATAATTACATTTACAAATTCCCCAACTAGCCTGTTCTTGGACTAAAATGAAAGAACCCAATCTCTGCTCCACAGTACAGAAGAAACTATCCCCATAAACAGATCATATTAAATAGCACTTAGAAGATCATTTGTATTCCAAGCCCCACTAGCAGTGCAGATGGCTACAAGAGTTCCTGCTACTTCTCTTAGCCTACAAGAACTGTATGTCTTGCTGCCTTCAGCCCATTCTGCTTTATTAGTACTCCTCCTACTATAGTAATCTGTTACTACTTTTAGTTATTAGTTATTGGTCACTATTATCATTGTACAATTTTAAGGACTTCCCATTATCAGCCAGGAGTGCAACCTATGCTACAAATGCTTAAGATGAAAAACAAGCTGTGATGGATCAACATGAAACAATTACTCTCACTAACTACAGAAAAACCCAGATGATAAATTTTAAAAAGCTCAAATATCTTATATTGTACAAAGTAACGTTTAGATGGCTTCAAAGGAAGTATTTTGGGTCCAGAGGAGGGCCATCAAAGGGCTAAAGCAACTCTGGTATGAGGGCAGGCTGAAGGAGTTGGGGTTGTTCAGCCTGGGAAAGAAAGGCTCGGGGAGCACCTCATAGTAGCTTCTCAATACCTGAAGGGGGCTACAAAAAGGCTGTCGTAGGACTTTTGAATAGGGTCCAGGATGGCAGGACTAGGAGTAATGGAGTCAGATTAAAGGAGGGAGATTTCGGCTGGATATAAGAAAGAAGTTCTTTACGGCGAGGGTGGTGAGACACTGGCACAGGTAGCCCAGAGAGGTTGTGGGTGCCCCCTCTCTGGAAGTGTTCAAGGCTGGATGAGGCATTGAGCAACCTGGTGTAGTGGGAGGTGTCCCTGCCCATGGCAGGAGGGTTAGAAGTAGATGATCTTTAAGGTCCCTTCCATTCTATTCTATTTCGCACATTCTTCTTTCAACATCTATTATTACACACTCTGCATTCTGGTTTACCCAAGGGTTAAAGAAGGAACAAACTGATGGATGATTTTGCAAAGGTTCCAGCTAAGTAAGCAGAAAGTCTATTCTGACTCCACAGATTCTGATTTCCACAGAAAATTCACCCATGCTAAGCATAAAACCAATCTCTTCCTTCATTCCCCCTATTCACATAAACCCAAGATCCTCAAGGACAAATAATGAAATTATGAGCAGTATCTAGATCCTCCTCTGTCCCTGCTCTTGCTGGAGTGCCCAGCAAATGAGCAAAGGAAAATGCTGACATCATTTTATCCCTATGGACTTTCTCCTACTTGGAAAAATAACATCTAGCAATGACAACAAATGCAGTGGGGAAGGCAGGCTGTGAAATCTTAATAAGATAACACAAGAAGTTTGAGGCGTCCAATTTTTCTGTTTTGGTCACATATGAGTTCTGCCCCTTCCTTTCCTTCTGATTCCCTGCTGAAGAGCAGAGAAGCCAAAGATTCACATATCCATTATAAATTTGCATAGATCGTGGTCTCAAAGAACCATTACTGATAAAATTCTGTGACTGTACATGGGGGAACACCTGCTAAGCAGAAGATGGAAGTGATATAAACTGTTGATGTTCTCAGTGGAGTGTACAAATCAGGATTCCCCCAATAACTCTGAGTCTTTGAAAATTAAGAATATTAATTAAGAACATACATAGCGTTCAACTCATTTTATTCAACTTATCTACATCTCTTCTTACATCTCAACAGTCTAAAGAGAATATTTTGATACCCATTTGATATGCTTTATTGATTGGAAGGGAGGGAGGGGTTTGTTCACTACTGTTTTAGCATATCCACACTGTCAAGAAACAGCAGATGGAAGATTAGTACAAAATAAAATCTGTACAGTTACATGTCAAGTTACAATTGAGTTCCATGTCATTTACTTTTAAAAGGCGTATTTTTGTCTCAGACAATAAAGAGAAATGTTGATTTCAGACTCCCAAGGCTTCTGAGCAGACCGCATTACTTGGGTTTTCAGCACTGCAATGAAGTAGTTTGCTTTACACAATTATCTACTGAATCATCACGAGCTCACTTTTGACAGCTAAGAAGCCAAATTCGATTAGCAATTCCCACCTCAGCCCGAGAACGTGTAGTACACGATGCACAACTGAAGGGTAAAACCCTAAACATTTAAAAGGGTTTGCATAAGGAGAATCAAGTACTACAGTGATCCCAGGCCTATGATCTACGTCCCAAATTCCTAATACACGTAATATAGGGTTTACTACTGATACAGTGGTATATCTTTTCTTTGACAGGATAATGAAACCGTACTATTTCCACCCTTCAGATCAATACCGGGTACTGCGACGGGCAACTAAAACAAAGGCAAAAAAGAAACAAAATTAAAACCCCAAACACCCCCAAAACGTCGCACTTTTCCTTTTCTCAAAGTTTCCTAACGCGACTCAACAAACGAATACTTTTAACAGAGGTGACGCGAGGAGAAGCCGGCAATGAGTTGGCTGGAATGAAGTGTCAGCTCGTGTCACTTCTGCATTCAGCTGTAACCTTCGCCAAACCTTGTCGTGCGTGTGCGTATGTCTCCCCCCTCTTCCTCCTCCCCTCCCCGCCCAATGCCAACGAGAGGCTGCGGCCCCGCCGGTCCCGCCCCGCCGGCACCGGGCTCCGAGCGGCCATAGGATGCAGCTGCCATCACTCTCCCATCAGCCCAGCTCCTCCTCCTGGAACAGCGGCAGCCCTATAGCCTTTTCTATCCGCCTTTTGCCTTCAATAGGCCCCTAAAGGACAATGCTGGTAGAATTTAAAAAAAAAAAAAATATAGAAGAGGGGAGCGATTCCCACCGGGAGTGGTTTTCACCCAACCCGACCCCCGGGCGCTCAGCCTCGGCTATCCCTGCCCGCTCCGCCGCCGCTTTGTACAGTCACGTAGAGGATGAAAGGTCATGGCGTGAGCCATAACCGGGCACCGGCCGCCCCGGGCCAGCAGCCCCGGGGAAGCTACGGAAAGCCCTGTCGCTGTCACCGCGCGGGGCTTGGCCGGGCAGAGAAAGAGCTGCCCGCTGCCTCCTCCGGTTCCCGCCGCCCTCACCCCAGACACCGCATCTTCCCGCTTTCTCCGTCCCACCGCCCCGGGTGACACCGGCACAGGCTGAGGACTGGGTGCCGCCTTCCTCTCTCTCCCTCCCTCCTCCTCCTCTTCTCCTCCCGGGCATCCCTTGCTCCCGCTCCAGGCCGCCGCCTCCCTCCAGACCTAAACCGCTCACCTAAGGCTGGAACACCGAGGGCCGGCAGGGGATG
>VZTY01026726.1:25672-37741 GCA_013400935.1 Turnix velox
CAGGGAAAACGTAGATGTGGGGCGGGACGGAGCCGGGACCTGCCCTGGGAGGCGTTACGTAAACCGGCGGCAGCGGCAGCAGCTCCCAGCGCCAGAGGGCGGGAGGAAGGAGGGGGAGGCGGCCGCTCCGTCACCCAGCAACAAGACTCAGCGCCCCAGCAGAGTGCGCCGCAGGCTCCTCCCCATATCCTTCCGCCCAGAGGGCGGTCGCATCCCGTCGGCCTGCGGGGCCGCTCCCGGGCCGGCGGGGCGGCCGGGGACACGGCGAGCAATCGGGACGGGCCTCTTTCCGTCCCCTTCCTGGGCGCCGGCGAGCCGGCTCTGTGATGGGGATGGTGGAGAGACAGTCTCCCTTGCTTTCCTTGTACAGCCGCGGCCCCGCCCGTCGCCGGCAGAGCGCTGGGCGCCTGAGGAGAGGCACAGAGAGAAAAGGGGCGGGCGAGAGTTTTGAAAGTCACCGGGGAGAACGTCTGCGGGGCGGGCGGAGGGAGCGGCTCCGGCCCTAGCCCTGCGGGGTGGCCGCGATGAGGGCGGCCGCGATGAGGGCGGCGTCCCCTGTGTCCCTGAAAGACGTCCCGGCGGGAAGGAGGGAGAAAAGGGAGAACACCCAAGGCTGGGGCAGGAATGCGAAGGTGGAAATGAGGGATAATGAGGGAGTGGCGGTGTCTGTCCGCCGAGCGAGGAGGGCCTTTTGAAACTCTTCGCGCCTCCTGAGAGAGGGCGAGGTTAGCGAATAAGAGATTCGTGCTGGAAAGCTCAGAGTCGTCCTTTACTAGATGAATCTAAGTCAGTCTGTAGGCAAACTCCTCGGGAACCGGGAAGATTTTAATTCCGATTGATTACACGTCAACTTGATTGGAGCTGTTTGCACACGACCGGAGGAGTAAATGAAAGAGCAGCATTTTTAGCACAGTAGATGGGTGAAAATGGGCCGGTATAAGGCTGAAAATACGAGAAAGATGACACACCGAAGTGCTGATTAAGCCGCTTAACTGGGAAAATAATAACACCCTTTCCTGGTGGACGGTAACACCTCACGTTTCTCAAAGCTATGAATGCATACGGGTGTAAGGAAAGTCAGTGATTTATAAAATGTCAAAGTTAGGCTGTAATCCTTGGTGTTTTCCCCCTTTCATTCGCTGCTATGTGTGGGGCTGCCCGGAATACCAGAACATGGTGGGCCATTGGCATTGGCCAATGCAGTTCCTTTCGTGCAAACACCATCTCCACTCCCTAGAACCAAGCTCGTCTTTGAAAAGATGATCCCCCCACACACCCTGGATGTTATTGCGTTTAGGCCTTCCAACAGGTTAAGCCTGTACATAAAATCTCATCTTAGAAGAAACATGGATGCAAGCCAAGAGAGTAACCACTGCCTCCCAGCCCCTTCTGCTCATTTCCTGGTAGAGGAGCAGCCTTGTTGTCTCAGCTAGGCTTTGCCTTGGTGGGAAAACCTCTGCACCTAATTCAGTCATGAATTTCATTTAGACTACCCGAAAGAAGTCAAGTTTTTAAAGTTAGTTGTGTAGCTGCATGTGCTACTGATGTTCTCTTAGACGCTGAGGCAATAATTGCCATCGTAACTCAGTTTGGCATCCCCCAAACCTCGAAGGAGGGAGGAAAAACTCCAAAGAACTCTGAACCCCTTGATGGAAGGGCAGTCTCGTTCTCTGAACTATTATTGAATTACTTTTACGTTTGCTTCCTTCTTAGGAAAAGCTGAAACTGTAAAAAGTTTCGGGGGGGGGGGAATCCTGCTGGGGGTGTTTTCTGCTGAGTCACTGCACTGGTTTATCAGCAGCATTTCCCCAGTGCTGTAACACGACTCGTGCCAATTGCAATCAAATCTGCTTTTGTTCTCCAGCTCGGGATCTGNAGAACGGTGGTGGGGGGGGGGGGGGGGGGGGGAATCCTGCTGGGAGTGTTTTCTGCTGAGTCACTGCACTGGTTTATCAGCAGCATTTCCCCAGTGCTGTAACACGACTCGTGCCAATTGCAATCAAATCTGCTTTTGTTCTCCAGCTCGGGATCTGAATTCCCCTTTTCAAGGGAGAAATAAAATATATTAACCTGCGGGACACCTGGGACCTGTAATAACAACTGGCACCAATATGAATCGATCTCTATTCAGCCTTTGAATGTATTAGCAGTGTATATCACATATACAGATACACTCACCTTATTTCACCCTTCCTATATATTTTTTTTTTCTCTCTTCAGAAAGCTCTGTACAAGGGACAAATCCTCACAACCTCATTAGTCTCCGGGTCACAGTATGTGAAGCAGTGTCAGATTATTCTGCATATTCTCCTAACTGCTGTGTGACATTTCAAACTGACAGTTCTAGTTCCTGTTGGTCAGATCTCAGGAATTCCAGTGCTGAAATTTTCAATTTTTTTTTCTTTTCCATTGCTTGTTGAGTTTTGTTGGGTTTTATTTTCCTAACAGCTAACCCCGATTCTGGTCCCTGTTTGGCCAGCATTTCAGGAACAGCTGGTGCATGACCATATGCCTCCCTGGCACTGATGTGAGCTGATTTCCCACTTGCCCTCCTGGTCAATCAAAGCTGCTCCATGTGCTGAAGGACAGCTGGTTCTTTGGCATGCCAAGCAGCTAATGAACTTTTCCTCCAAAAAGCCAGAGGGATGGAGCGTGCTAACTCTGAAGGCAGTGGCTTTTCCTTTCCCAACTGCTGTTAGGGGTGGAAGTTCTCTATGGGAACCATGTTTGTTACCCCGGTGTGACAGCCTACGCTCAGCGAGAACAACCAGGTGGGTGTGTGTTGTAGGTGACAGCACTTGTTTGGAAAATCGAGGCTAAATGATCTGAGCTGAAAAGAATGCTACACCACAGCTGATGGATTTGTGCTTTTAGCAGTCAGCCTCAGCAAGTGCCTCTGTCTTCCTTTTTGATTCTGACCCCTGCTGGAAGGGATTTCCCAATAAAATTCTAAAAACAATGATTCTAACAATCTAATTTTTTTTTTAATGTTAAGGAACATACTTTGGTATGCGCATCAGTGCTGTTCAGTATTACACCATCACGGCTACTGAGTGTTTTACTATCAGTCACCCATCTTCCTAAAGATAAATGTATAATATTGCCTAAAATTTTCTGCTATAAGAAACATCCTGATTTTTTCTGAATAGGGGTTCTGTCTCATTTAACTTTGAAAGTCATGATAACCAATCATTGGGCAATCCTCTGTCGTTTACACTTCATAAACTCATCCTATGAAATGCTCTAGAAACAATCTGCCCATTCAGCATTTTAGAAATGTAGGCAGAGCAACATTCATGAGGGGATAAATGTGGTTTGAGAAGAAAAAGATCATCTGAGTGTGCAAAATCAAATATGTTTCAAAATTCACTGATATTTTTCAAATCCAGAAAATGAACAGACCTCAGTTTAAGGTGAAACAAGGAACACTCCTCAGGTACCTGATGCATTTCATTTGGTATCTTGATGTACAGCCTCAGGAGCATGTAATTATCACTTTGAAACTACTTTGTTTAATTGCATGAATGCTTGCATAACTTTGTGACTACTTTTCACGCTCCATTTCAGGTTTTGAGCAAAGACTAGTGCAAAACATTCACACCTCCCAGAAGTAATAACTAGGTTCAGATGACACATTCTAAAGGCATTCCTCAGCCCTAGATCAGGTTTCAGATTCCACTTTACTGATCTCTCTTTCCTAATAATATCCCTGCACAGTGAAAAAGCAAGCTGTAGATCCCCATCAGCATCAAGGACCTCATCTATGACAGCAAAGGGAAAGTAACATTAAATTTTAGTGCATTCAGCCTTTTCCCTTTAGGACTTCTAACAGGTTTCGGTATCACAGAGTTGGAAGGGACCTTCAAGGACCGTCTAGTGCACTAGATCAGGTTGCTCAGAGCCTCAGCAAGCCTGGTCTTGGATGTCTCCAGACCTCTCTGGGCAGCCTGTTGCAGTGCCTTACCACCCTCATGGTAAAGAACTTCTTCCTGATGTCTTATGTAAGCCTGCCCTGCTCTAGTTTCAAACCATTACCACTCGTCCTATGGCTCTATGCCCTGGCAAATAGCCCCATCCCCAGCTTTCCTGTAGCCCCTTCAGGCACTGGGAGGCTGCTGTGAGGTCTCTCCACGCTGTCTCCTCCAGGCTGAGCAGCCCCAGCTCCCTCAACCTGCCCTCATAGCGGAGGTGCTCTAGCCCTTGTGGCTCCTTCGACCCTCTCCAATAGTTCTCCACGTCCTTATTATGCACCAGAGCTAAATGCAGTAACTCCATGTGGGATCTCGCGAGAGCCAAGGGACAGAATCATCTCTTCTGATATTTCCGTAATCAGACCTTGGACGATCTGAGTAACTGAAAAATCTGAGTTACATAAAGTAAAATTATTTTCTTCTTAATACAACTGTGTCACTATAACCTCGAATGTATTTTTGCTTTCTTTGAAGACAAACTGTGCACTGGAAACTGTCGCAGATATTGTGGTCAGATGGTGCTCTTTTATGAGAAGGATGTCTGGGTTTGTTGTCAGTCTTTCTTTCAGACTCTTCTATTTTGGGTGGGGAGTTTAGCTTATTGTACTCTTGCCCTTTTTCATCCTAAAACTAACGATTGTGAAACCCTGATAATGCCTTGAGAAACCTTTGGGTAGTCCAAAATAATACATGAATAGGATTCCTATCTCAACATGCTGCTGAGTGTGGACCATCTGAAGTCTACCATAAAAAATACTCGGGAGAATATGTGAAAGAAACTTGATAATTGCCTCCATCACCTTGGACAAACAGCCCAGTGGTACAAAAGATAAAGAAAATGAAAGCTTTCTGCTACATAATGAATTGGAAAGTCCAAGCACCACGTTTGAAACCAAGGAACAAGTTTCACAGGTGGTGTGAGGAAAAGACTACAAAGTTCAGCGTTAGAAAAATAGAAGTATTTCCCCAAGTGATGAAATACACAGCAGGTATTACATGTGATTGCATTTTAAGCCAGTTAGTTGCTGTAAAATACATCAGTGTCTCAAAATCCAATCTTTTTTTGGTAATGTATATGTTAAAGAATTTGTTGCCATAATGAGGTACTAAGTTAATTGCATTATATTTGTTGCTACATCAGCTATTGTCAAACCATTAAGCTAATTACATGTTAAATTTTAGACTAGATGAAACACATTATGACATCTGTTTTTTCCTATTTGCTGCAGCCTTTCAGAATTACCATGTTGGAAATGTCTGAGGTTTTGGCAGCTTGCTGCCTTACTAATAGTTCATGAATACAATTAACCATCCTCAAGTAGCCTGCAGCAGCAGCATCCAATTCTTGCCTTACTTGCCAGAAATGCAACGATTGTTCCACATTAATTCCACCAAACATTACTATTTAAGCTGCTATCCATATTCTCAATGAGTGAAAATCCTAAAAACAAAGTGGGTCCAGGCACAGATCTTAGAATGAATGTAGTAAAAGGGTTGTTCTCTCTTTATTGATCATCTGTATGAAATAGAGAATCATGTACTTGGGGGAGGTTTAGAGTGAATATTAGGAAAAATTTCTTCACCTAAAGGCATAGCAAGCATTTTAGCAGGATGCCCAGAGGAGTGGTGGAATTGCCATCCCCGGAGGTATTTAAAAGAGGGGTGAACATGGTGCTGAAGGACATAATTTAGTGATGGTCCTAGTTAGAGTTGGATTGATGGCTGGGCTCTATGAAAGGTCCCTTCCAACCTGGGCTATTCTGTGATTCTAATGACTCTGTACTCAGAAAATCCCTTCCATTTGTTTCTATATTAAAAAAATACATATGTGTCCCTGCCTGTGTCAGGGGGTTAGAATTTGGTGATCTTTAAGGTCCCTTCCAACCTGAACTATTCTATGATTCTACGACATGGGTGTTCCTGTTCTGGCAGGTGGAATTGGACTAGATGATCTCTGGAGTTCCCTTCCAATTCCTCACATTCTGTGATTCTGTGTGAAAGAAACACGTGAAAATACATGGATCCCTTCAAGTAATTGTACCATAGGTATTATACTGTTCATCCAAATGCATCAGCGTTTTCTTAACATGATATTCTGTCAGTAGCCTTGCTAAAAGAAAAGGCCCTTTGTGTGTTAATGGCTTATTGTCCAGGCACTTTGACATGATGTTTTGACCGATCAAAAAAAGCTCTCTTATCTGATCCCATGGCAAAAACTGCAAAGCAAAAAGAATGAATGTTTTCAGATGCGTAAAAAAAAAGAAAAAAGAGACAGAAATGCGTGTTTGAAAGTCATGGCATGTAAGTAAATCTGTCTGCATGACTTAGAGGCTGTAATAAACTTGTGTTTATTCTGTGTATTTTTTAGTGTGTGAACTGTTTTATCTTCGTGGGAGCAGAAGGAAGCTGCTTTCTGATAGAACTGATGGCCTGGGAAGTGCTGCCATTAAAAGTAAGACATTCCATAGATGTTGAAGAGATTAAGACTTTAAGAGTGGCTGAATAATACCATCAGCCCTTACAAAGAGGTCATAGAGAACAGGGGGAAAAAAGCCAGATGTGACAAAAGCAGAAAAAGGGAACAGAATTCCAGCAAAAGTGTTGCCATTTCAATCTTTGAAAAAAGTAATTGTTTCAAAATGCACGCTGTGATCTAGTACCTGCATTTTCAAGCCTGCAACTGCTCTACTGAGGAGAGATTTCCAGCTTGAGTGATTGACTCCAGGGCTGTCAGCCTGAAATAGAAGAAAAAGGAACAGCACGTGGGGAAGAAAAGATATTTTTCTGTCAAGAGGTAGCTAATATTTCAATGCTTTGCTGCCACACTGATAGGCTCTCTGAAGTGTCTTTCATGATATTTTGGCTTGTGAGCCTAACTAAATGATATTTAGATGCTCATTTAAAGAGTTACTTATTCAAACTGGAATAAAACTCTGGTTTAGATTTTGTATATGTATTACAAAGGCATTCCCACTGAGATGAAACTGCTTGTTTTCTGATTTCATTAGGATTTTGTGTTCAGATTGATGTCTCTCTTGATTTTTATATTATTTCAATACCAAGTTCCCAGAGACAGAAAAAGAGGGCATAGCTTCAACTGACTGAATCAAAACTGCTGTCTCAATGTTAAAATACCCATGCACTGGCAGCTGAAGAACTCAAGAAATAAAGCAGTGGCTAAATGTCTAGATCTAGCCAGCTTTAATAGGTGTAGGGAAAATGAGGTTATTAGCTCTAAAACCCCAACAGCTTTATAGTTTATGTCACAAAACAGATATTTTCTACCTGAACTGTCAGTGTCAATATTCAGAGTGGTGAAAAAGAATTGTCAGCTCAGGGCACTGCTTACTGAATTGCTACAGTATTTTGATTTTACAGATTTTTATCCTGGGAGAACACTTTCACAGGCATATGTTCTCCTGTACACTGCAAAGTTTTTCAGATGGGAAACAATCTCCTGAAATGAATTTCAGGCTGAAATGGAGAAGCACTAGCACTTGGAACTCATCAGTAAAAGATGCCATGAAAAAAACATCAGAAAATTGAGCAGACTTTTCTTTGCCGGCAGTATCTCTGGCAAAGAAAAGACATTATTACAAGTAAGTGGGGATCATAAGGGGTCCCTTCTTCATATCAGTGTGGCTTTATTTACTTCTCACTCCCAAAAAAACAGTGTGGCTGCATCCAGGTTTCCTGTCAAGGATAGGTCTTGGCATGTTCTATCCATATGATGTTGGGCAGCTGTTTTTGGCCAAGGCTGAGCTAACAGTTAGGTGCTGTGTAGTGCTGTGATCAAGTCCACGCCTTGTTCTTGTGTTTTATGACTCTGTAGATGTAACTTCATAGGGTTCAAAATAATGTTTTGTGTCTTCAGAACAAGGCAGCTACCAATGGAGGCCATAGCAGTGGCAGCTCTGTGCCTGATAGTCTTCTGATACATGCATTTGGCCTGAAGGATGCAGATATTTCTCCAGGAACTTGTTCAGTCTTGAGTAAGCTGAACTCTGATTCTGATTTTCTTGAGGAATATGCCCTAGGGCAGAATGCCCTAGGATGCAGCCCATGCTCCATCCCTCTAATTGCAAGTTGGTTATTGTTTGATAAGGAAAGGCTGAACCAAGAAGAATATAAAACCATACCCAAACTCCCTCTGTCATGTTGTTTAAGATTCTCCTTAGAAATGAGAAATCTAAAAGCCTCGCAAGTAAAAATCTATTTCTACTTATATGTGTGCAGTTTAGCCAGCTCTGTAATGCAAAATATAAACATTCTCCCTATCTCATGAGTGAGTTACTGAGAGTTAAGAAGAGGGAGGATATGGACTTCATCCTAAGATATTCTGTTGACTTCTTGGTTAGAGCAGTCTTCTGGAAGAGCTCTCCCCACAGGCAGGATAAGAGTGTTAATGTCAGCTGGGAATGCTAAATGGATTTTGAGCTAATTTCAGTGCTATTCATGGATGTTAGGTGGGGGAATGGGCTCTCTGGGGATGATTTTAGGCACTTCTTTCTCAATTACAGCTTTAAGGCTTCAGTTTAAGTGTGCATGTGTGGGTTTTTGTAGAATATTTTGCAGTCCCAACATGGAAGCTCTAGTAAATTTTAAGCTTTTTCATGGCTAATAGGTGACCTGAATAGTTCTCTCAAATTTTAAGCACCGTGCAGCATGAAGCTGTGACAAAGCTGGTAGGAAGACCCATGAGCAGAGATAGACTCTTATAACTGAAAGATGTTATTTGCTCTTTCGAGTTCAACATGTGGACATTCGAGAAAGTAAGGAAGGCAGTTTCCTTGCTTACAGCTTTTGAATGAGGGGAAAAATTCTCATCATTTGGACTTGACTCCTTAAGATTTGAAATATTTTCTGTGAAGTGTTTCTTCTAAGAGTGAGGTTAATCACGTGTATATGATACTGGTCTTCATGTTCCTTGTTTCATAGATTTACTAATGACTGTCTAGTGTTGTGGTGTCATGCAGTAAAAGCGAGGCATTCAGCTGCAGTTTCTTTTCAGCAAATTAATTAGCTGACTTTTCTAGACAGTCACTGCTTGTCATGATTTGTGACATGGGACTTCTGAAAGCTGCCACAGGAACCAGTGGTAGAAAGAAGTACTTCTGATCCACATTAAAGGCACTGCCCCAT
The DNA here is from genome assembly GCA_013400935.1 of Turnix velox. Taxonomy (NCBI): domain Eukaryota; kingdom Metazoa; phylum Chordata; class Aves; order Charadriiformes; family Turnicidae; genus Turnix; species Turnix velox. The sequence continues at coordinate 34,786 of VZTY01026726.1, forward strand.
TTGTTTTACAAATAAAACCTTTGCATTAATAGCACAGCTACCAAATAATACCTGCCTGGTGTCACTGCTGCTAGTGGCCTCATCTAAAGTCAGTGTCAAGTGCTCACCTTTTTCTGTGACTAGACTCAAATTTTGAGCATGTGATTCTTTATTTTAGATGTTCCAAGATTATTTTTTTTTTACCTGTAAGAGTTTTTTTATGTAGGAGTTCTTCCCTATGAGGGAAGAAGAGAGGTGGAGGGGGGCCCATCTCTGGAGACATTCAAGGCCAGGCACAGCTGAGGCTCTGAACAACTTGATCTAGTGCAGGATGTCCCTGCTCACTGCAGGGGACTGGACTAGCTGGCCTTGGAAAGTCCCTTCCAGCTTAACACATTCTATGGTTATGTGATTCCAAGGGCTCACCTGAAGCAGGCAGCCAGGTTTTGAGCTCATACAATGGCATTCAATATCAGACTTCTTTGCTTACAATGTTGAGTTTAAGGGGAAATTTTTTTTTAATTCCATAATTATTAGGTTCTCCAGTGCACTTCTCTTGTTGTCTGTGGTGGTAGGTTTTGTAATGTCAGCTGATATTCCATTCCTTTGGCACATCTATCATTTGCGTGCACATGAGGCACTGAAGGTGCTCATTATTTTCAGCTACCAAATAATCTTGTTCCCACTTAATTTGAAATACATTGTTCTCTTTATCCTAATTTTGGCTTTTACAGTTACTTGCCTCATTGAATTTGGATTGCACTGCACCATGTTTTAATATATCATATTAAAAACCTGCAAGATACAACATCACAATAAATAGATGTGTGGATATAATTGCAATGAAAGGTGGAAGTTGTGATTTATCACTTGCCCAGAGCATGTCATCATCCATATAGTGGACAGTGTGGTGTTGGTCCATTGAGTACAAGCTCCCTCTTCCCACTGGTCTCACCAGGCTCTTTGCCTCCTCAGGGATGAAGAGAGAGGTTGCACCAACATGTTTCTGCACTCACGCAGAGCAGAACTCTGTACAGACAGGCTCCTGTGGTAATATTATTGCAGCAGCAACCTGTTCTCAGAAGGAGCTGAGAAGGTTTATCAGTCATTCTCAACTTTTTAAATTCTGGAGCTGCTGCTGCTGGACACCCATGCCAGTAGCTGCTTGCCAAAAAATGGCAAACCACTTCTGCATGTGGAAGTACCAACTTCTGCTGAGATTCATGAACCTTCTGAATTAGTCATTTCCTCTCATCTCCACTCCAGGATTGTACAAGATGGTGATGATTGTACGAGAGGAATTGCCTTGTGGGCTGTATTTGATTTGCACAACACCCACAGTAGTGTATCATATTTGCAGACAGCATCAGCTGCTGTTTGCTGTGGCTGAATGTCTCAGTAAGAGATTAACATGATGCCAATGAAAAAAATAAGCCTCGTTGCTGAAGTTTTCTTGTGGTTAAGTTTTACCACACACACCTACAAATAATCCTTTCTTCTTCATAATGTCTTTTTTTCTTTTAGTTTTGGTCCCTTTTCCATTAAAAACCCCCACCACATAGTAAAAAAAGCCATTTGTACACTGCAATATTATAGAATGGTTTGGGTTGGAAGGGACCTTAAAGGTCATCTAGTTCCAACCCCCCTGCCATGGGCAGGGACACCTCCCACTAGAGCAGGTTGCTCACATAAGGGAGTTCAGAAGAAGCCACAGCAGAATATAAATATTTATATTTCATAGAAAATCCTGCTTCTGAACAGTTAAACAACATGGGGTACATTTGGTTTCCCAGGTAGGACCATACACTCTAAGACCTGATGTCTGGAAGGGCACTGGGGAGGGACGACATGATCTCTACCATGCTTTGATGGGGTGTAGCATATATGTAAGGTCCTTGTAGGTTCCTGCCTCCAGCATGCAGCCAGTTCATCTGGGGTGTTCATGAAATAAACCCAGAGATACATAAATGTGCATGTATATTCTAGTATATATTCATGACTATAAATTATAGTGGTTTTTTTCAGATAGGAGTGCTGAATAGTACTTCATTTCTCAGTAGAAGCACACATCATTTCCATGCCTGTTTCAAGAGATTGAATTCTTGAAGGTGAATGATAAGGGAGCGTGGGTTGTGGGACACTGAGATAATGCCAGGAGTCACCTGGAGGGTATGAAAAGGGTGGAGCTGCCACACTTATTACATCAGACCTTGCAAAAGTTGAATATTTAAGTGGTCCTGGTGTTATTTAGTCAATTATTCAGAGTCTTGTGTTCTCTTATATGTCTTTTGGAGGATTGCCTGCAGCCTGCATCCCACTTGTAGGGAAATACTGATTTACTGTGATAAATATTCCTTCAGGAATGCATGCTATTGAGCTGCTCTTTTCAACACTAAAATGTAGGCTAAGCCTGACGTGTGTGGAGCTCTGGATTTCACTCTAATTAAATCACAGGTAGAAGTGTTTTCCTACATTAAGGGGAGAAAGATACACAATTTGCAATTAGCTGAGCAGGAGGAACGCAGCCTATTCCCATCCTAAGACAGGGACAAACATTTTAGCAGGGCCTACTGTGATAGGCTCCATCTTCCTGACACTCACCCTTTACATATTACATAGATAAAGCAAGGGACCACCCAAACTATTTATGATTCTATGACCATGGGCACCATATCCTGGCCCTCATCTGTGCACTCTTTTCTCTTTTCCTAACTTTCAGGATATCCATCTCAGGCAGCACATGATGTATTCAGCTCACAACTTCATGCAATGTATTTGGTTATAGTGCCAGAAACAAGGTTACTCAGTGATTCAGCCTAATGGAATTACTGGTAGCAATTGGTAATGGAATTACTTGTAGCAGTTTCTCTATAAATACATAATGAGGGTCATCATCAAAACCAGGTAGCATTGCTGAGCAGATCGATTGTGTCCATTTGGATTTTTGAGATAATAAACGGGGGGGGGGGGGAGAGGG
>VZTY01026726.1:37751-121783 GCA_013400935.1 Turnix velox
GAACATAGGGGGGGGGGGGGAAAGTGTTTTACTGAAGGATTCTGTAAGAAAATTAACATTTTATAGAACAGGAATTTTCAAGAAATTCATTCCTCAAAATGAAAAAATCATATTTGAAGCTTTGAACTTAATTTGAAATCTGAACTCAGATTTTGATTCAAAACTACTAAGTTGTCTAATAAGCAATCTAAGCTGAAGTTGCTGCTATTAGTAGTGGCTACTGCACAAGAAAAGACTGCATAGAAGCGAATCACACTTCCACCCAGCTCATATATGGTACTTATCTGTCATTGTTACTTCTCCAAGTGCTTTGCAAATTTACTTTCTTGTGTTATGTAAAGGAGGAAGCTGAGCCACAGAGAGAAGGTGATTTACCAGAAGTTTTACATCAGGCCAGAGGCCTTTGCAGAAGGGTTCTAGTCTCTGCCACCTGGTCCCACCATCTGTCCTCCAACGCTGTGGTGTACATTGGTGATCGCTAGAGAACAAAAACCTTCTTTAGAGAGGATTAACCAGCTTCCACCATAACACGGTGCCTTTCTCACACACGTATGCGTATTACTCTCTTTGACTGGAGGAAGAAGGGAAAAAAACCTCCCTCTGATTTTCAAGATGAGAAACTGCCACGGTAGAGTAACATTAACATTGGCAGAAACATTTATCCATCTGTGACCTTTTACTGTTTTCTTGAATGAGCAGCTTCTCTTCCTGCAGCCGTGGTGATTCCCTCTTCTTTCCTGTTCAGAGAATCAGCTCAGACTAATTCAAGTCCTTCTACAGGCAGTGCCTAATGAATACATTGCCTTTCTCTGGATTGCAAATGCTGGTTAAGTCATAAGATGCTCAGGAATGAAAGGTTTTATCCTAAACACAGGGCAATGATCAGAGGGCTGGAGCACCTCCCTTATGAGGACAGGCTAAAGGAGTTGGGGTTGTTCAGCCTGGTGAAGAGAAGGCTCAGGGGGGACCTCATAGTGACTTAATCAGCACCTGAAGGGTGCTACAGAAAGGCTGGGGTAGGACTTTTTAATAGGATAGGTGGTGGCAGGACTAGGAGTAACAGAAGTAAATTGGAAGAGGGGAAGTTTAGACTGGAGCATAGAAATCAGTTCTTTCCTGTGTGGGTGGTGAGACAATGGAACAGGTTGCCCAGAGAGGTTGTGGATGCCCCCTCCCTGGAGGTGTTTAAGGCCAGGCTGGATGAGGCATTGAGCAACCTGATCTAGTGGGAGGTGTCCCTGCCTATGGCAGGGGGATTGGAACTAGATGATCTTTAAGGTCCCTTCCAACCCGAACTATTCTATGATTCTGATTCTATGAGATGCACTGATTGACATCACTATGTGAAACATCTCATACCAGTTTAACTACATTGCCTGAGCTGTGTGAATTTTCACAGCCCATTTAGTTGCTCGATTTAAATTGTACTATTTAAATTGACACCGAAGAGGTGTTTTATGTTGCCACAGTTTTTCCTTCTGCTTAGGAAAACAGAGTGATTGTGATGCAGCCCCTCCTCAATGGGAGATGCAGGGCTGTAACTGTGGCAATACAGTTAGCTCAGCACAACTTTGCATTGTAAACAAGGCCCACGTTGCAGGGGCATGGCTGGATTACTCTGTTTTTCAATAGGTCTGCCCACAGTATATGCACAACCAGTGTAACTCGTTGTGTTTTAATAAATACTAATAATATGTGTCTAATTATGACAGTTCACCTCAGCATTTCCTGTGTGCCTCTCACAGAGTGACTAAGTGCTTCTCCTCTCGCCACCGAGCCCATTACTGACTACAGCCTGTTATTAGGGCTGGTCCTATATAATTTTCATGATGACTCTATACATAACTTCATCGTTGGAGACTGGTTACAAGTGAGCACTGTCCATCTAGAAGACAAACATTGCCTGCAATCGCTTTCAAGGGCTCTGTGAGGCAATTACTTCCCTCACAGACCCAGCTTTTCTGACTGTGAATTTCCCTTGCTTTCAGAGGGATTGAGCCTGGTAGTATTTGCAGAACCAATGCCTTAATCAGCATGCTTCATAGAATCACAGAATGTCAGGGATTGAAAGGGACATCAAAAGATCATCTATTCCAGTCTCCTTTCTGGAGCAGGAACACCCAAATCATGTCACACAGGAGGGCGTCCAGGCAGGGTTTGCATGTTTCCAGAAGAGGAGACCCCACACCCTCTCTGGGCAGCCTGTGCCACTGTTCTCTCTTCACTGTGTAAAAGTCTTTTCTTATATTTCTGTGTTCCAGCTTCCACCCATTGCCCCATGTCCTGTCATTGGAGGTCACCGAGAAGAGCCTGGGTCCATCCTCCTATCACTCATCCTTTACATATTTCTAAACATGAATGAGGTCACCTCTCAATCTTCCCTTCTCCAAGCTAAAGAGACCCAGCTCCCTCAGCCTTTCCTTAGAAGAGATGCTCCAATCCCTTCATCATCTTGTAGTTGCTCTACACTGGACTCTCTCCAGCAGTTCCCTGTCCTTCCTGATTAAATGTTTAATTTTGCTCTCTCTAAACATGTTTGCAGGATGGTAACGATTCTACACGTGCAGCTTAGCTCCTCTTTTGGAATTACATTTCAGTTTTAAAAACAGCTCAGGCAAGCAAATCCCACTCTTGTGCTTACTCCTAGGTGTGTTTTACAAGGGATGTAGTGGCCAAAATGTCACACAGACAAGTACTTCAGCAGAAATGTGCAAATACTCAGATAGCAATGTGCAAACAGTCAAATGAGAGAGTTCCAGAATCTTGTCAAATAGTGGAATCTAGAAACTGTGGGTTAGATTCATTGCTAGAACGAGCAGACACTGTTCACTGTTGTCAAAGGCTAAGGTAAAATGAAAAAAAAAAAAGAAGTAGAAACCTATATTATTAGTATTTTTTGGCCTTCTTTTCTCTCTGGTTCCCTTAACATGCAGGAAGCTCCTGCTCTCTGTGTTAGCCCTGTGGTCTTGCTGTCATCTTTTCATGTCAACACCTTTTTCATACTTTTGTGCAGGACTTAGATCCAAGAAATCAGGTTTTCCTGCTACTACTAAATCTGTGGGCTTTTTTGAGTGCTTCTCTCTGCCAAAAATCACGTAAATCTTCATTCATAATCAAACTTGGAGAACTCACGAGTGTGCTTACAGCTAAATGTGCAATAAATCAATTACAGAACTTTGACTCTTCTTGTTTCCCTTTAGCCCTTAATCCTTAATAGTTCACTAAGGAGTTTAGCCGCGGAGGTGCTCACTTTCTCTCTTGTAAGAGGAAATGCCCTTGAAGGTGTCTTGAGCCCTTTCCAAGGAGCTGTGGGAAGACAAATAGCATGTCTGTGCTGTCCACATTGATCTGTTGCAAATGTTTCACCTACTCCTTATCTACCCTCGCTCACAAAGCCTGCCTGTCACCACGTGCTTGTAAATTCAGCCTGGCTCCTGGTAGCTGGCTCTGCAGATGGGAAATTCAGATGTAGGTGATAGCAGAGCCCATACCTGAGCTCCACCCCTTTGTAAGCAGGAGAGGTGTCCCTGCACGCCAGAATGGTCTGGAGACTTCCAAGCTGAAGATGCATTTGGTGTACGTGTGAATTTTGAATGCAGTTTTCTGTTTCGGCACTGTGATTAAAAGCAGAGTCAGCTCATAGACAAATGATTTTCTAGAAAATATTGCAAAGAAGGTAAATTTATCCCACAGCACTTCTATATTGCATGAACTTAATTATGTCGTTGTTCTATGTACTATGATAATTCAAATCTAATCCACAGTACAAGCAATACATATTGCCATTGCTTTCACTAACATATGCACATAAATCAGGATGCAGGGAGAAGCTAAAAGTGTATGGGATGAGCTTAATAAAGCTTTTGATAATAATTTCCAAGGTATATTTAAGTACCAATAAACATCATTTGATGTTAGCAAATTCACATGAATAATTTTAGAAATATGAACTTTTGCTAGCAGCAGTTCAGTAGAAAAATAGTTGAAGGTTACAGAAGGGAAAAAAAAAATCACATGTGAGTCAATATTGTCATATTGCTGCACAAAAGTAAGCACCCTATGAGGATGTCATATCTGGAGTGTTGCATGTAAATAAATCCAAATCCTTCTGCTTTTTGAAGGACTGTATTTTAAAATTAGTCATGTTCTTTTTTGCAGATCAATGAAAGGAAGAGTCCAAGGAGAAGCAGTAATTAATTCCCTCTACTGGCTGTTCAGGACCAGAACCACTAACTGATACAGTGCAGAGAAACATACTGTGTGCACTTTTGGATTTACATCAAGTGCAGAAGTGTTGCATGTTCATAAAGTAAGTAGGAAGTGGGGTATTATTTACCTGCATGCCACTGAAAGCACTTACACGTGGGGAAAATAGAATGATCTTCTGGTTAGCAAAGCAGCAAATTAGTTATGTAAACTGGGGCTGAACATTTAGGTGTCTGCATTATAACAGCAACTTTAAAAGAGATTATTGGTGCAATACTGAAATGGTAAAACCTCTCTCTGCTGACCAAGATAAAATTAGACTAGGAGCCAACAGGTGAGTTCAAATCCTTCTGTTACTCATCTGCTGAGCAGTTGTGGGGACTTGGTGTATCTCTCTATTTCCCTTCCCACTGTACTTCTTGGTTTCTCCTTTGTGGGTTCTAACCTTTCTGCTACCTTCGACATTTATCTCTTTGGAGCCAGACCATCTTTTCCAGGATTGCTGTAAAGTTTAGTGCAATATGCCTTCAGATCTTTGTGTGAGACTTTAACCTCTACCCCAAGAGTCGTTTAGCAGGGAGGAAATTAGTTTCCTTCAAAGGCAGGGAAATGAACCCAAGTATATGTTAACATCTGAGACTTGAATTTGAACAAATGGCTCCTTGGTTCTATGGCATCTACTTCAACATGCCATTGACTTCAGAGTAAGTATGCTGGGGGCTGAAGCTATACATATGCTGCAGACTACTGAAGGCTAGAGTGGCATCAACAGCTGCTTGAAGCACAGGTTACAGTAAAGTATAACATGTTCATATCACCACTACATACCCTGGATTCCACCATAAGCCTGGAGTCTGGGGGTGAAGAGAGCTCTCTAAACCATAAATACATTAGCTTGGCATGATGGACTATGCAGCTCTGTCCTTCAGCTAAGAGAAAATGAAATACTTTTATTCCACAAATGTATTCTTGAGACTGCCGAGGAGCAAATCAAGGCAGGATTTTCTTGCTTATTACAGAAAACTTGGAGATGTTTCTGTCTGTCACAGACATTCTTAAAGCACCTATACATCTGGGGCAAGATTACACGTAAATCTTTATTCATAATCAAACTTGGAGAATTCAAGAGTGTGCTTACAGCTAAATGTGCAATAAAACACTTCATTATCATTCTTTCTGCAGTTTGTAGAGCATTGGCAATGTTCTTAAAGGGAATAGGAGAGAGGCTGTGGAAAGAAGTAAGAGAGAATTATTAGAAAACTAGGGAAAAGAGAATTGCAGTTTTTCTGATGCTTGAAGACTGTGGAGAAGAAATAAACCAAAGGGACAGAGAATCTAGGATGAGGAAAAAAAGAGGCATGCTGCTTTTATAAGGAGAGGATTTTGCAGTAAAGGAAATGTTTCACTTTCCTCAATACTGAATCGTTTATAAGACCAAAATGAACATGAGGAAAAAACCTGAAGTCTGAAATCATAGAGTCATGGAACTGTAGAATGATTAGAGACCTTAAAGATCATCTAGAACCATCTGAATGAGAGTGGATCCAAGAGAATCTTTTTTTTCATCAAAGTTCAATAAGTACTTCAGAGATAAAGATTTTAAAAAATAATACATATTTGGAGATAATTGTATCCACAAGTACCAGGAGTAAGTTCAACATAAACAGAAATGCTTTTCCTAATAAGGGAAAAAGGGCATGATGTGATGTCTCTGATGGAAAACAAGTTTGCTTTTTCCCCCCTTGTTTGCTGTCATTTTTTAACAAACTTGTATTTATTCACTTCTCCCAAATTTTCCGATAGCTTTGTTGTTTGCAGCCAAACCTTTGTGGCAGCCTTATCAGCAAATCCAAACAAGCTCTAAGCCATGAAAACAAACAAATTCCAAATATAGGGCATTATGGTGTTTGTACTTAGAAATCATCACTGTTTATGAATCTTAGCTGAGAAATCACCCCACGAAGCTATTTCCAAGCCTTGATTCAGCACGTTGCTTCTGCATCCTTCCCAATCCCTCTTAATCCTGAGCATAAAAACCACCCCAGGCTACAGCACTCTGCTGCAGAGCTTTGCTCTGCTGCTGGCCAAAGGGACAGCCCTTTTTGCCTTTATTTACTGCCCTCTATCAAACAGATAACTTACAGATGTTAAAAACATTTGGAGGTAACAGAAGAGACCCTGCTGCAACGTGCAAAGTGCTTTGCATTGAGAGACACGGGGGTGTGCAAAGTTTAACCTGTGTATCAGCTCAGCAGTGTGAGGTTCCAGCAGGGCTGAGGACTTGAGGCCCCTCTAGCAGGGCTTGCGGAAGCTGATCCACAAAGTCTTCCTGCTAATTGCTTAATGCATTTGGAAACTAGAAAGTAGCTCCACTTTTTAGTCTAATTGCTAAGTTCAGTACTTGTGTACAAGGAGCTGAAAGGACCCATCTGCCTGGGCAACATAGTTGTTGGGCTGTTATATGGGACAAAGAGGCAATTTAAACCCAGGTGTTTATTTAGTGTATTTCTCTGAAAGAGTATATTTAGTGTATATATTTTATTTAATTCTCATACTGTGTTTTTCACATGTATCTATATATATATATATTTGCACATGTTTCAATAAGGTTTTAGTATGAGCATCTTGTGGATATTTTTATACAAATGCAGGAGCATTCATGCTCACAGATAGGAATGTTTGAAAATAGGAAGTGCTATTTATTTTTGTTACTACAAGTCATTTACAGGAAGATCCTCTGTAAACATTAACAGTTTGTGCTACTGCAGCTACTACTGTTGAATTCAGTATGTGCATTGCAGTAGCTCCTGGAGGCACTAGTCATAAATCAGGTCTGTGCTGCAAGAATATCAGTGGCTCTGGAAAAATGTGTCCTGCTGGGGGACGGGGGAGGACGCTAGCGATAGCTGCTTGCTCCTTCTGGTTGATTAGATGTCCAGACTTCTACTTGTACAGCTGGCCTTGTCATCCACAGCATGCCAAAGCCAAACATGGCTACGTGTGCTGAGATGTTCTTTACTTGTGAAGTGTGGTCCTTGTCCTGGAAGGGATCTGTGAGAACAAGCTTTTTGATTTGGACAAGAGGACATGAGTAATCTCAAAGTCATCTAGTAGTGGAGGTGGATTCAACCTGCTGACAAACCTCTTAAAATCTGAGCAGGAATAAAGGCATTAAACAATGGAGTTGGGACTGTTCAGCATGGTGAAGAGAAGATTCAGGGGGAACCTCATAGTAGCTTATCAATACCTGAATGGGGGCTACAGAAAGGCTGGGGTAGGACTTTTCAATAAGATAAGTGATGGGAGGACTAGGAATAATGGATGTAAATTAGAAGAGGGGAGATTTAGGCTAGATATAAGAAAGAATTTTTTTCCTGTGAGGGTGCTGTGACACTGGTTTTCCATAGAGTTTGTGGATGCCCCCTCCCTGGACGTATTTAAGGCCAGGCTGGATGTGACACTGCGCAACCTGATCTAGAGGGAGCTGTCCCTGCCTATAGCAGGGGAGTTGGAACTAGATAATCTTTCAGGTCCCTTCCAACCCACAGCATTCTATGATTCAATGAAAAAAAGAAGGCACTGACACAGTATGAAGTGTCAGTATGAACTTTGAATTGACTCTGCTCTATTGCTACCTAGAACCCTGCCAAAGCAGCTTGGGTTGAAAGATCAGCACAAGCACAGATGAAACCACACTCTGAAGCTGATGTATCACCATTCTGCAGGAGAAAATACCCATCCTAAAGTGGGTGTAAGTTGAGTGAAGCAACACCATCCTTGATGTAATCTTGGAAGTGCCAGAAGTGCCTGAGGTTTCCCTTTTGGTTTCGCTCCACAGCATCTGAGAGATGTGGACATTTATTTCTGAAATTCTCACAGTGACATTCACGTAATTCTCTCAACTGCAGATCTGCTCAAATTGAAATGAGTGTCTCCACTGGTCATTCTGTGGGAAAATATCTCAGACAAACAATTTTATTTCCTTTTTTTTTTTTTTTCCCAGCCTGAATTCCCCCTGTTTTTACCAGATTTTACAAGAGAAAATCCCAATCATAATACTTGCTTGAAAAAAAAATAAAATATTGTTTTTCCTCATACTCAGACTATAACTTTCTGCTCATGGTCATGGTTTCTTGTTTAAATATCCCGCGAAGAATTAAATCTCTTAAAAGCTGAAGCCGAGAAGGTCAGCCTCCAAAACACTGTCTTTTTTTGCAGCATGAGAGCCTGGGTTCCTTTCCCTGTTTACAAAAACACACTTTATCCTGTTTTATTATGACTAAACTCCTGCAGATTGTCCGCTTCAGAGAAATGCTGCCCCGTGACTTGGCAGCCGTCCCTGCTGCCGATAACCCTGTCCCTGCCGGGGGCCCCAGCTAATCGCACTTCCCCAGGCCTCCCACAAAACCCTCTCCACTCAGCCTTGACATCTGTATTTGTAATTTAACAGAGTTTTTCTTCCCAGCAGCTCCTTTTCAATATCTCCTTGCAGGTCCACTTCAGTACGGAGCTTCCTGTGGTCCTTCTGTAAATACAGAGACTGAAAATCCCCGGTTACAAACTCGATGTCAACACAAAGCCCCTGCCAAAACCCCCAAATCACACAGAATCACAGAGTATCAGGGATTGGGACCCCCAGGCTGAATCCTGCCTCCTCACACTGCAGTTGGAGCTTGGAGTGTTAGGAGGATGGTGCCAGGATCTTCTCAGTGACCTCCAGTGATAGGACAAAGGGCAATTTGTGGAAGCTGGAACACAGGAGATTCCACAGAAATATAAGAAAAAACTTTTATCAGGGTGTGGGTGACAGAACAGAGGCACAGGCTGCCCAGAGAGGGTGTAGAGTCTCCTCTGGAGACATTCAAACCCCACCTGGATGCCTTCCTGTGTGATTTGATCTGGGTCTTCCTGCCCCAGCAGGATTAGACTTGATGATCTCTTGAGGTCCCCTTCAATCCCAGACATTCTGTGCTCTTAACTGTAAACTCAATACAATTAAACTGAAAAAATAAAAAATAAAAAAAGCTTTTATATTCATGATTGTCTGGGCTGTGGCATATTTCTCCAGGTCTCAGAATCACAGAATGTCAGGGATTGAGATCATCGAGTCCAATCCTCCAACTGGGGCAGGAAGACCCAGATCAGGTCACACAGGAAGGCATCCAGGTGGGGTTTGAATGTCTCCAGAAGAGACCCCACACCCTCTCTGGGCAGTCTGTGCCACTGTTCTCTCACCCTCATCCTGACAAAGTTTTTCCTCATATTTCTGTGGAACCTCCTGTGTTCCAGCAAATGTGTGGAGAAAAGATGAAAATTTTCAAAATTCCATTGCTGGCTGTTCAAAATGAATCATCTATACATAAAAACTTCAAAAAGGCACATTAACATACGTATAAAGAACAAGTGCATAACATTGATATGAAAAAAATAAGTCTCTACCGGGATCTAGAAGATAATTACAGGCTCAATTTTCTGAGAGATGAAAGAGGTAATTTTTCAGAAATTTGGTTATGTCTACCCATCTAAGATACTGAATAGAATGATTTTTTTCTTGGTTCTGTTTCACCATTCTTACTAATGAGAAAAAAAATCCCTTTTTTTCCCGTGTCTTCAGTAATACAATTGTATCTTGTCAATAACAAGAAATATCAGCCTTGGTGACCAGGTAATATTAGAATACAGATGTGGTGAAATAATTCAGACTATTGCTGATGTAATGAGCAGTTTTTGCCTGAATTTTAAAAATTTTAGCTCTTTCTGTGGCTGAGGTTGTGTCTTTATGGGGAAGGTCTAGTGAATTTTTTTCTACCACTGCCTTGCACATTGTGATTGTGAGCCCAGCATAAGGGAATTTATTTGGGCAATTTATTTGAGCATTGAATCTTAAGACTGTCACTTTGTTTAAACTGGTTTCTTGAAGACTATATGTATATCTTCTAGGTATTAGTTTCCTTCCTCAGGGGCATTCAAAGGAGGTAGATCAGATTTTATTCTTCAAATAAATATAAGCAGTTCATAGAATCATAGAGTTTGAAAGGATCTTCTAAGACCATCTAGTTCAACCCCCTGCAGTGAGTAGGGACATCCTGCACTAGATCAGGTTCCTCAGAATGAATAAGTGGTGTTTCAGAAGCAAACATGGGTGCTACCAGGTCCCAAGATGTTGTGTGAGGGCATGCAAAGATACTCAAATTAGAGGCAAACAAGGCCACAATTAGAAAACAAGCCAGGTCTGGAACTGAATTAACCCACCAGCCTCCCCTGGCTAATTGGCCCTGATTAGAGAGAGCGTGTTCATTAATCTGTGTGCAGCATCATCCTCAGACCAACTTGAAGACCGAAGCTACTATTTTTGACAAGCAGATCGCAGTGATATATAGACACAGTAATTTGTACAGAGGCTCTTGACCTGGCATGGCATGGCTGGAGGGAATGGTGCTGCAGGCCCCTGTTGTCTTTTACATGAAACTGTGGCTCCTTAGTGCCCACATTACCTTAGACAACAGAGGCACACAGAGGTGACGTATGCTGGCCCCAGCGTGGGTCAGGACCTATTGCTGGCAGATCGTGAGCTGATAAACTCCACCAAGGCTGCCCTGACCCCAGGAAATCCAGGCAGGAGCAGGAGAGACGAGGGGTAAGGCAATGGTGGCAAATGCTGGGCAGAGGATAAGGGCAAGGAGGCAGCAGAAATGTGCAGAAAGAGGCAAGCAGTGAAGACAGAGAGGTGACAGTGATGGAGCCTGAGTTTTAAAAGTGAAGTCTTGCGGTCCTTTCAGAGCAATGAACATCCTGCAATTAACCTCTAGGAGTACCTGGTGGACTCATGTAATGGACTAGCAGGCTTCATCTTCCCTGTTCATCAAAAGCCTCATCAAAAACAAGATTAGTTTCTTCTGAATATCCATCCATGTGCTGGGACGGAGGTTTCTGTTCAGCACAAAGATCATGGAATTATAGAATCATAAAGCTGGAAGGGACCTTCAAAGGCCATCTAGTCCAACCCCCTGCAGTGAGCAGGGACATCCTGCACTGGATCAGTTTTCTCAGAACCTCAGCAAGCCTGGCCTTGAATGTCTCCAGGGTTGAAGGGGTGCCTCCACCACCTCTCTGGGCAACCTGTGCCCGTTCCTCACCATCCTCATGGGGAAGAACTTCTTCCTAATGTCTAGCTTAACCTTTCCATGCTCAAGTGTAAATGAAACAAATAGTCAGAGGTTTGTTAGAAGAAATGGAGTCAATATGTGTTGTCCACAGCTAAATACGCTTGAGCTGAATTGCACGTGTACAGTATAAAGGCAGCACTTTTATTCTGGCGTTGGTAGTCAAAGAATTGTCTGGACTGCAGGCAGCCAGCAAGAGTCAAACCACAGTGGGAACCTTGATGCTGGTCAGCTATCTATTCTTGTCAGCTTCTGCAGATTTTTTTTTTTATTTCAGTTTAAAATTATGAGATTAATATAGATTCCTTGGCTTCATATTTCAACCAGTAAAAGAACAATACATTTACCTCAAAGGCAGAAAAGGTATTGGTTGTGAAAAATACCCACTAGAGAATCCTGGAAAATGAAAGCTCTCCTCCTTCTTGTTCTGCTATTAAAAATAGTGAAGCATGGGCTCCCGTCCATAGTGTGTCACCAAAAAATTAGGCTGAGTTCCAAACTGATTCAGAATGCTCTCAGCTAGTAGGTCCAGGTACCACAAAGATATTTCATGAGGCTTGAGTCCTATTGGAGAAGAATAGGTAATTTATATTGCATGTGCATGACATATTTGCAATTTTGTTTGGCTCTTTTGGCTCTGACATATTAAATATGCATTTTTTTTTTTGAAAGAATGATTAATTGAAGGGACATCAGGCTTTTAATAGTCCTCCTGGAGGTTGGCTTTTTGCAGTGGAGTTACACCAGAACTGTTTTCCCAAAATGGAAGCCCAAACTTCTCAGCTAAAAGGAAGCAAGTGTTAGATGTCTCAGAGAGAGTCTGCTTTCACAGCTTTGCAAAACCCAGACAGGAGCAGATATGAAAATTAGTACTTCTCACAGAAAGGCAGATGACATTGTGAAAGAAAACGTATGAGTGACTACCAGGGAACTCACGGGAGGGAGGAGGGAGCCGTAGGAGATGCTTCAGTCACTGCCCTCACCTCATTACACACATAATAACCCAGTCTGGCACACAAAGTCCTCCAAAATCATCCTTTCCATATTCTATCATTCAAAAATTTGTTTATTTGTAAGACATGCCGTGATTCTTGCTCACGGACCGTCCTCTAAAGCACAGAGGTGTTAATCGGTCGTGCTCTGCAGGCACACGGGGAATACCTGCTCTGCCAGGCAGGCAGCAGTGATGACAGGCTGCTGGGGGACCAGCAGCCTGCTGTGCACTCACAGCACGTCTCCTGCATTTCCAGCTCGTCTCCCCTTCCTCAGGGCTGCAGCTGAGTCTGTTGAGCTCAAATATTTTCTGGCTACAGAAAAATTATTTTACAGCTCCAGGTGACACTGTAAACAAACTGATGAGTTTCCTTCCAAAGCAGCTGGTGAGCAGTTTGCTTTTGGAGAAAATGCCAGGCAGAGACTCCTCTTTCTAATCTGCTGTGCAATTTAAAGGATTGAAGACTCTGCTTTTCATCCTCCACTGAAGTTTCCTCCACAGCTCCTGATCTCCCTCTCCCCTGCAGCAGCAGCAGAAGCCATCACACTGCTCATTGAGTGTTCTGCTCCTTCGGATGCTGCTCTTAGCTGCAAGGACCACCTAAGGTCTTGTCTTTGCCCCCCAGATATGACCAGGTAGGGGACATGACACATATTCAGTACTTTTCAGACAGTGTTAAAAAATGGTGACTAGGACACTGGTGAGTTAACTTTAACCTGTGAGGAGTGAACAGCTCAGGTGCAGTTACCTGGGCAAGGGCCACAGACAACTTGAGATCTAGATTATAATATAATGCAAACTTGTCCCAGAATATTACTTTGTCAATATGAAGGACAATCTGTGTTTCTTCATCAGGGTACACTGTTACATACACACATGGTGCTGCTAATTCAGAATCTCTCAATGAATGCGATTGGCCCTGGAGCTGCTTTGAGAAGCTTCTCAGCCCTAGTGCAAATTGTAGGCTTGTTTCTTTGTTCCTTTGTTTCTATAGCCTGCTTCCAGGGAAATAAATATCAGTGAGAGTTGAAGTGGGAAATATACAGAGCCCTCTTCCTTGCCTTGAAGAGGGAACTTCTTGGTTAGAAAAATATGCAGCAGAAATCCTGCAAGACTGGGGACCTGAGAGATCCCTTCTATTATGGCCCCATTACCCAATGAGTGCAATGATTATACCTGGGTGTGTAGCTCAGTTGGGAGAGCATCAGACTCCTAATCTGAGGGTCAAGGGTTCAAGCCCCTGTCCAGGTATGAAGCTTTGCAAGAGCTGGGATGATGGTTGGACTTGATGATCTGAAAGGTCCCTTCCAACCTAGATGACTATGACTATGACTAAGTATATCTCACTAATCCATGCCCCTCCATTTCTCTACACCAGCAAAACCTGCCCTGAAAAAGCATGTGTCTGCTTGTGTTTCAAAGCAGAGGGCTGGCAATGTGAAAAATCCCAAAAGCTTTAGATGGGAGAAAGGGTGGTCGTATGAATTACTGGGCTGGAGAGAAAGGGGAAACCCAGGAGAGCAGCAGTTGATTCCCACATAAATCAGCAGAGTCCGCTATCACCCAGCCTGATTACTCAGTTATCCATCCTGAATCTGGGCAGCTTCCAAATTCTACATTGCAGATTCAGCTTATCTAATTAAATGTGTTTCAGAGGCTTTGCTTCTCTGCGTGCCTCCCCAGAGTTATTCTGCAAAAAATGTAAGAAAAAAAAGACAACTCCCCTTCACACCATGAATCCTGATTCTGCCCCACTTAGGAGTGGGGGATAACCACGGGCTGGTAATTAGTTAATACATGCCTTTATTAAACAGAATAGCTAAGTTTAGATTCAAGCTGAGATGTTTGTCATCTGTGTGTGAGTTTTGGCTGCAGATGTCATATAAGGTTGCACTTATTTCTGCTTAGTCCTTTCAATGAGCAGGTCCATGTCCTCTAAAGCCGGGCAGCAGCCCCCAAAGGCAGGGTGTACCTGGAAATGGTTTTAGCTTCTTTTGCATCCACCCACCCCAAAGCAGAAGATACTATCTGAGTAGATGAAGTCAAAATGGCTATATGAACAGGTCACAACAGCCTATACAAATTCTGTAGGGGCCATATAGAATAGCAGAATGGTTTGGGTTGGAAGGGACCTTAAAGATCATCTAGTTCCAACCCCCCCTGCCATTGCCAGGTCACCTCCCACTAGACCAGGTTGCTCAATAGTATGAGTAAACACCCTCACCTGCCTTGGACCATTCCCAGAAGTGTGTTGGAGTGGGAAACCATGTGCTATGGAGAATGCAGGAGATTTCTGATGTGACCAAGTGCCAGTCCTTTTCCCAGGGTATGGGAAGCTTTGGCATACTCCTGTCCTGCATTAACCATCTGTCTCTGCAAGCTGTATAATGGCTTGCTCTTTGAAGTATCTTCAACAAAGCCCATTAATGTCCCTTGAACATCTCCTGTGTCTCCACCAGCTGCAACCTGCACAAAGCTCCTATTTTGTGCATCTGCATCACCCCTTCACAGGCCCTCCAGAAATCAGGCTGGTACAGAGCCTTCTGCAGAAGGAAATATTCCACAGCTCTGTCCTTCCAGGGGAAGAAGTATGGTCCTTAAGTATGAAAGCAGATTTATGACATGAGAAAAATGCAGGGTGTGCTTTGTCAGTATGTTTTTAATACTTTCTGATTTTGAGGGAAAATATTTGATGACAGCAGTAGTTGCCAAGTCAACTTCTGTGTCCCAGCCATTCCTGTTGGGGGGGGGAAGCATGTCACCTGGAGCTGGGCACAGAGGCTGAGGGGAACGATAGCTTTTTAAAAACACATATCACCAGTTTTAATATAGCCCAGGTTTTCAGTGGTTATTTACAGGCTGTTTTATGACCCCCATGACATTACTTTGGATTCACTCCAGTTTTGAGCTGACGAGAGCTCACATCGTTGACTATTTTGTTGTTCTCAAGCAGAAGGTCTGAAAAGGCCTTGAGAGTGGACTCCCATAGAGGACCACTGCATAGCCTGTGCATACCAGTGATGGGAAAAGCCTGGTTGCCCCTTCCTCACTGTTTTGAAGTTCTGGTCTTTTGGTCACTGTATCCACTGTCAGCATTTCTAGTACAACATTAGCTAGCTGAAGTGTTTAAGTGCCGCAGTGGGAAAGCTTGGCTGCTATAACCCAACCAGTTAATCTTTGAGTAGCAATTTACAGCAGTAAGCACAGGCATTTGCTGTTGTTTTGCTGTCTGCCTTCTTATTTATGACCTTTTCCTCATACTCGGCACTAGAAACTGTATTTTAATTCTTATATATATCAGCCTGCAACAATCTCTTAAAAAATTCTATTCCACTTTCTGTTGCCACAACTTGGCTCTGCAAGAAGAAACGTCTTCCATTCTTGGATGACTAGAGTGTTAAGTCCTCATGGAAGTTCTCCATGTACCCAGCTTTAGGAGTTTTTCATTTTAGCATCCTTGCTTTGTTATTTATCATCACTTGCATAGTAGATGCACTGTTACCTCAGCACTTGGTTGAGTGACAAGGACAAAGACAAGTATGTCTTACTAAGCACTCAGGAGCCACCACAGTCATGCTACCCTTCTTGTGTTTCACAGGCTGCCATCATCAGCAACAATAATGATGTGTTTTCCAGGTGTCTGTCCCTTGTCTGTGACTGCAGTGAGGACAGAAAAGCAGTGTAGTCAGTGTCACTTATTGCTCTTACGATTTTTATTAGGATACTACTGTCATTCTACTCATAAGCCATTTCCCCACTCTTCTGAAGCTTCAATTTACTAAAACCAAAAAAAAAAAAAGTATGTTCTTCCCCTTCTCATACAGAGGGGAAGAATTAAATTCTCCTTTTGCAGTCAAAAGAAAAAATCAGACTGTTTTCTTAATACTGAAGAACCACTAAGGATGAGAAATATCAAGTCTAGTCTCCTCAGTTTCTCTGAAAATCTCCTATGCAGGAAGCAGGAGAAGAAACTGAGAGTTTGTTTCTGTCCAGCTTCCTTCAGTACTTAATTTTGCACAGTGTATATTGCTCTGTGGTGGATGTGCTTGCTTATTATTGGATATCTCCTTTCTACCCAAATATTATAGAAAGCAATAGTTCAAGAAGTAGAAGCATAGCACAACCTCATCCTATCTACTGCTGGAGAAAAAAGTTATCCTTGCCCCTAGAGGCAAGGGTTGGGATTGGGATAAATGGGCTTGAGAGAGCCCAGTGAGAGGAGAAGCAAGGTACAGAAGGCAGCTCTTTGACCATATCAGTATCAGAACTGCTAGAAGCCAAGTTTTTTTAATATTCTATTTTTATTTTTTTAAGCAAGCACAGATTTTTTTTTTTTAAATCACAGAAATGGAAAGTTTTTAGATAATGAGATCCTTTTAGAAAAATAATCAGTTATTGCTCAAAGTAAACATGATTATGTGTTATTCCAGCTGGCCACCTGGGACCTATTTGGGAAAAGAAAAAGGAAAGAAAAGGAAAAATAAAAAGATAAAGGAAAAGGGAAAAAAAAAAAAAAAAGAAAAAGAGAAAAAAAAGAGAAATAAAAAAGAAAAAGAAAGAAAAAGAAAATGTGTTGAAGTGCATATACTACAAAAGCTTGAGCATGGAGTCTGGGAATTAGGGCAGGAAAAGGAGTAGATCATGGATGTTTGGCCTTTCTGACTCTGATAACAGTCACTTTAAGCCCTAGTTTCATGTTAATTGACAAGAGAGGAGAGACTGAAAGTATGCCATCAAGGAGTTGAGGACCACAGCATCCAAAGGAGTCCTCTCTTCTGTAGTGGTAGGGGACAGCTTCTGCTTTGGGATGGGAGAGGAACAGTGGGTTGAGCTGTGGGGTGGCCCACCAGAGGGTCCGACTGCTGAAGAGGAAAGAGACTCTTCCCCTTTCTAACTTCAGCATTCTGCTCTGAATATTTATTAGAAAGTACATTTGCAACAGATGTTTCATGGGGAGAAACCTCTTTAATCCCTTCCTTCAGGCTAAATAGCTTTACAAAATCCTCCCCAGAGCTTTGATAACCCAGTAAAAATAACAGCTGAGCTACAGATGATCACTAATCCTGCTCTACGCGTTCGATCACAAAATGGATGGCCAGTAGTTTCTCACATGGAAGAGGGGTTTTGCTGAAATACGACATAAATTGCACTTTTAAAGTCTCATGATGCAAATTAAGAAATTCAAAGATTGACTGTGTGCTTGGATCATCAAACATCAACCACTTCGATTATCAACAAGATGAAGATAAGATTTACCAGAGTAAATTGTTCCAGGGCTGGCAAAAGACTGAGTTAATGTGATTTAACAAACAAAATATTACTTTCTACAAGTAGAAAAGAAATTATCCCTGTGTTGTAAGTCATAGATTCATACTGGGATCTATTTTGAATGAATGTCTCAATCACTGAAAGCAGCAAGGTCAGACATAGATGAGCACTGAGGAGCTTGGAAAATCCCAGTCCAGAAAACTGTTAAAAGACATGTGAGCAATTAGATATGTATCATGAGAGATAATATTTACTTTTTTTTTTTATCTTGCTGTACTGCCTGGACCTAGGTCAGGATTTTCAGTCTCCTTTTGGGATGAGGAGTATGCATGAATCAGAGCAGTCCTCTTTAAATTAATATGAAATACTATGTTTAGAGACTGTTACATAATAGTTTCCTACAGTTTCTCTGCGCCTCCATCCATGCCTCTGCCATTCAGAACTAAAAAGGGTTTGAACAGAGAATTTTAGGTGGAAAATCAGCAGTGGCACAAGGTCTGCCAAGAGTCAGAGGCAGATTAAACCACTGCAGCTTCTGGAGTCACACGACTTCATCAGCATCTAAACTGTCTGTAAACTTAGATTATTTTAAAAAAGGAAGTTCAGCTTCACCCTGCATTGCGTTGAGCCTTGCTGCTCTGTATAAGTCAGTGGGCAGTCTGTTGCAGCAACTAGTCCTTGATCTTGCAGAAGCCAGTCCGAAAAGACAATGAAGTCTCAAGACTTTGTTGAAGGGATCATGTCAAGTGGAGCCAAAATCTGTTGACACAACTATTAATTGCAGTTTTAATTCCTGGGCTTTTAAAAGGCCAGGGATGTGTCAGAGATGTGACTGTCAACACTGCTTGTACTTTGTTGAACCTCTTACTTATCTCGAGGCCCCTTCTACTCTGAATGTCCTGAAGTGTTTACTTTTAGGATTTTCCTGGTTGGATTGTGAAGACAGAGTGTGCTTCTGCCAGGTTAGAGCTGTTGGAGGACAGCAAGGCTACCTACTTCAGTCTTTCAGCTACTGGCTGTGTGTAGCAATTCTTCACCTATGGCCTTTGGAAATTAATACATTTGGTTTTATTTGGCCAACAATCAAGAGGTTTGATCCTTCCTGCATACACAGTATAACTGCTTCCTTGGTTTATTGCCCTAAAAGGTAATTCTTCCCATCCTTGTCTCATTGCCATGCCCTCTACAAGAGTCCTTCCACCTTCACCATCACCTTCTGCTGTCATCAGCTGGGCTACAGTGATTCCTAGCTGCAGGCTGTCCCTGGGATGGAGGCAGACAAGTCTTGGAGAACATATAGGAGAGTTATAGGGGACAGAAGGGGCACCAGTTCTCCTGGCAGAGGGTGGGTGATGACAAAGGTGAAGGAGAATCTCTTGGGGGAGGGAGGGGACAAAGGGCAATGGATGATTCAGATATCTGAGGGAAAGAAATGAATTTGCTATGTACTGCAATGCTTCTCAGAAGGTCGGACACATCAGTGCAATGTAGACATACTCTGTAGAAGATTTAAAAACTTCTAGCATCAGTTGGAATGGAGTACTGCAGACTGAGACACACCAACAAAGGACATGAGAAAAGGTCTAAAAGTGGACGTCACCTCTTGAGGTGAGGCAGCAAAAAAGTACTTCCTTATTCTAGATTAGCTATAGGAATCTATTTTCTTTCTTTCATCCTGCCTTCCCCTCTGTCTTAGTCTGTTTCTCTGTAAACTCCATCTATTGTTCTCACTCTGGCCCACAGCTGATGACTTGTTTGCTTTCATTGTCAAGTATTGCTTTCTGTTTCACTGCTGTTATCCTTCACTTGTATTTTGAAACAAAGGCACTATGTAAATAGAGAACAAATGATACCCTATAACAAAGCATCCAAGGCTCTTTTGTGTGTCATCATGAATCATCTTTTATCACCCTATATTGTTGACCAGTTGCAAAACTTCGTGCTTTGCTATCAACTTCAACTAGGGTCCCAGATCTTTTCCCAAATTGCTTTTTAGTTAGAATCTTAATCCCCGCATCTTTCTGCCTAGGTCCACCTCTTGTTTGATGACAGTGTATCAGCATTGTTGCAGCCTGGCAAGAGGAGGGCCACCACTTAGGTCCCCAGGTATACCTGACACTTGATGCTGTTTGAAAAGATTGTGTGGTTATAAAGTCTGACCCTTCCCAGATCTGTATGTTCTCCTTTTCTTCTTATATTCTTTTTCATCCATGCTTCATTATTGTGTACTTTTTTCAAAGATGAAAAGAAAAATTACAATGGGAGTTGGGTATTTATTGCCAAACATCTAGACTCATTAGCCCTCCCCAGGCAGTACAAAAAGTATTCTACTTTACTTTTATGATGCCATACAAAGCCAAGTCTTTCAAAAAATCATAAAAGAAATGCAGTAAAATCATAAAAGAAATACAGTTCCACAGCTCATTAAATATACTAATTATTGATTTATATTTATTTGAAGTTGATTCTTTCAAAGAACAGATAGATTTTTAAAGTGTCAGAGGTCATGCCACCAGTTAAAAGCAGTAAGTAGCCTCCGGTAAACCCTTTGGTTTAAAGATGACCTCCTCAGGTTACAGAGAAGTCTGGGGATGGGACAGCTTGCAGCTCTGCTGAATCTCAGTCCAGGCATGAGGCCAGTTCATAGCAGGCTCTGGACCTCATCTCACAGGCCAGCAGACTTCCAGCATGTTTTGTCCTGCTCTGCAGGAAATGGCTCTGCCTGCACTGATTCCTTCTATAGAAATGATTTCCCACCATATGTATGGGGTATTTTAATCTCTGAGAATCAAGGTATTAAAGTGGACCAAGTTATGCTTTTCAACAGTAGAAAAAGATTTAGAGCTGCCTCCTCTTCCTGTCATCTTATTCAGACTCTCAAAGCCTTGTCTGTGAGGCAGATGATGAGTGTGATACTTGTCTTCCCTTCTCATTCTGAAGTTAGCTGCCTCTCTCTGTGTTTTCTGAGGCACACAGTTATCCTGGAGACATTCAAGGCCAGGCTTGGTGAGGCTCTGAGCAACCTGATCTACTGAAGGATGTCCCTGCTCACTGCAGGGGGTTGGACAAGATGGCCTCTGAAGGTCCCTTCCAACTCCATGATTCTATGATTCTACCTGCATGTTGCTGTCAGCAAACATGTTCCTGATACCCCAGAAAGCTGGGATATACATGGTGTCCTGGATCTCTCTGAAAAGCCTTTCCCAACTCCTGTGGAGGAGTTTAGTCTAAAAGTATGATTGCAGGAAGAGCCTGGACTTGTTTGGTGGAGGGAAGCACCACACTTATTTTCCCAGAAGAGTTATTAAAGGGATATTTAAACCTGTTGAACTGTCTCTTGAAGAGCCATCCTGTCCTGACCACAGGTATCAGGAAAAGAAAATAGTTAAGACTTCTGCTTTCACTAGCATGGAGCTCTGCAGAGGACAGGCTGCCCATAGAGAGGTCTTTCCCTCATGCTCCTGTAGACAATATGCCACCGAAGGAAAGTTAACATTGCTTCATTTTTATGGCTCTAAAACTGGAAGGGCAGCAAAACCAGACCTCAAGCGCACCTTTGTTTTAGCTGAACCCTGCTGCAAAGCAATCCATTAATAAAGTAATTGGGCATAGCCTGAGCAAATTGGAAGCAAACATTGCTTATATTCAGCTCCTAATGTGCTCATTCTCTGAGGGTTGAAAGGCTGAGCCGCCATGCAGCAATGAGAGACTCACTAGAAAGGACCACTTTGTGCTGGCTGGCCGGCCAGCCTAAATAGCAGCCACCCCTGTCAAGTAAAGGACAATTCTTGTGCTTGATTTTGGGAGATTCGGCAGGAGAGAAAAGTTTCTGTTTGTTATTTACAAAATCAACCACAGAATGGCTTTCCACTGAGCTCCTTCATGTTTGGGCTAGATGAAAACAGGAAGGCAAAAAAAAGGAGAAAAAGGCCAGGCTTGCTGAGGCTCTGAGCAACTTGATCTAGTGCAGGACATCCCTGCTCACTGCAGAGGGATTGGACGAGATGACCGTTGAAAGTTCTTTCCAGCTCAATGCATTCTATGATTCTATAATATGGATAGCAGGTCTGCCTCACCCCATAGTGCTGCTTTGGTTTTATCCTGCCCTTTGTTACCTTCCCAGCCTCTCCAGACGCTGTGAGCAAGGATCTGCTGCTGCCTTGTGAGGTGAGAAAGCCAGCAGAGCCTTCCTATGAGAAGACCGGTAGGGCAGTACCTAACTGCAGGAATTGCACTCGTTCCTGCCAAAACCAGACTGAAGTCCTCCTGCCTCTCAGACAATGGCTGTAAATGGTACCAGCCCAAGGAATGTGACTTTTGTTAAGGTGGCACGTGGTCAGGCACCCGGCCTTTGCTCAGATCACATGTTCTGTGGCTGCAAAATCAAGCAGCAGCCCCTCATTAGCTCTGGGAGATGATTTCCCTTAAAATTGATGCCCAGGGCTTTCCCTTTCTCCCAGCACAAGCCCCAGGCTGAACACCAGGCAAGGGATGTGTCTTTTCCTCCAAGCACAGAGCCCTCAGGGAACAAACCAAGCATCATCCCTGATTTAATCAAGATTTGTTTTTTACTTTAGATCCTTTCATGCTTCCCTATATCTGCAACTCTGGGCTTTCTCTTTCTCCCAGTTTTTTCATTTGAGAAGGCAGTGATAGGGAAGAAGTTATTTTTGTCATGGTAGATTGAATATTCATTTCAAACAACCCTCTTAGTACCTGCAGAAAGAGGAACAGAGGGCACAGGGTCTTTGCCATATTACTTGTTCTGCAGGTTTTACTGTCCAGCCTTTTAAACCTATTGACTTACACTGATGGATATGAGTTCTCAGGGGGAGTAGGGGGAGACAGTACGAGCTGAGGTCAGCACAGGTGAGGAAGTTAATTCAGAAGCACAAAACTGACTTTAGCAATGTATAGGAGGTTTACAGAACATCTCCATCCAAAACTATTTGGTCAAAGCAACACAGACTTGAATTACAGAGTAGGGTTGGGCAATGAAGGGGAAGATGGGAACTGTAATCACAGTGGAAAGTATTTAGAGGCACTGAGGGAAAAAATATTTGAAACTCAAAATTCTTCCAAAGCAAACTCGCAGTCCTGGGATTTCAGCCTTCAGATCAAAATAATTTTAGGCAGCAAGGCTAAAACTGTGGCAGTGACCTGTAGGTTCCTTCAGTCTCTCTGTGCTTGTACTTAGCCCTGGAGATGACATTCCTGGCTCCCTCAGCACATCTCTGCTCAGCTTTCTGTCTATTTCTTTTCAGGAGCCTTTTGTTCTTCCTCAGTGCAACAGTCAATAGCTACCTAAAACATTAGAGATCTACTTTTGCCTGTCATAAAGCAGAAGGAAATGTTATTGGCAATTATATTTAAACAGGAAGCTATAAAATGATGAGGGAAAAGAAATCAGTGCACTTATTTGGATATAATGGAAAAGTTTACTAGGCAAAATCAAACCTATTTATAGAATATTCTGGTGACTAGTCCTGCAGCATAATATTGTGTATGCACTTATTGATCACCTGCTGAAAAGCAGCAGAGCAATCCCCTTAAAAAAATTAAGAGTTTCTCCTCTTGCATTAGGCAATGAGCAGCTTCCAGAATGCAGCTGTGACCCAGAGTTTGGTATGGGAATGGAAAAATTATTAACTAGGGAAAAGAAGAATTGATTCCGGGGAAGAAAATGGCCTGAAAAAGCTGTATGAAAGTATAGTCAATTAGCTGCTGGAATGACTAATTTCCAGGTGGGTGGATCTGTGCAGACTGCAGAATCCTGTGATAAGCTTCAAGGCTCTGCTCCTGGCATGTAGGGAAGGTGTCTCAGAAAGGGACCCAAAAGCTTGAGTCCATCCATTGTGGGGCTGCACGAGCATAGGTGATGTCACAGAGGACATTGGGCAAGACCTTGCCACCAAATGTTGAAGCAGGGAACCCTGTTTAGCCAAACAAATATCTGGTTTCTTCCTTTCAGCTTTCCATTTAAGAGCTTCTCTGAGTGCGGCTGAGTGCTCGGAGTAGGGAAGACATGCTGGCAGGACTTTCACTCTGATGATAATGGGCTGAGCATCACCCCTTGTTTTACAGGCTTTTACAGGGTAGACTGGCTGCTTGGGGGAGTAGGAGATAGTCCCTTCCATTTTCTGCAGTGCCCTTTCAGCCTGTTGCTGAGCGAGGACAGAACAGTGACCTCAGAAGTACTATTCGATAGCCTGGGAACTTAGCTGGCAAAGAATATCTTTTAAGTTAAGCTGATTGTGTATTTTGCACAAAGTAGTTATTGATTAAAACACAGATTTCACCCCTTACAGCATTTCTGGGATACAGACACTTGTACTGCTGACTGTATAGTCCATCTATCCAGATAGAGAGATGTGCTGCTTCTTATCTGCACTTTTCCAGGCCTCCTCAACCTCATTGGTGTCTGACATGATGGAGGGAGCAGGGGGCAGGTACCCTGGGCCTCCTGCCACCCTGGCTCTTGCTATTTAGTGTACTCAGCTGGTGTGTGTGGGTTTCATCTGAGCAAGAGTTTGAACACAATATCCCAGCTACTTCAGAAGCATTTCATGGTGACATTGTTGCATAAAAGATAAGTAGAATCTCCTCTTCCTTCTCTACCCAGCTCTTATAACAAAAGCAGCAGCTAAAATATATCTTGCAAAGACATTGATCTTGGCACCGGAGGTCAGTGTTGAAGGTAGTATTGCTAGTGTGGGATGCTTGGAGGGTCTGGGGAGGGAAATGTCCAGTCTCCAGACCCAAACTGAGTTTACTGAGAAGAGAAACACTGTGTTAACTGGGTGAATTATCTTTCCCAAGGAGCCTAACTGAACCTGAAGGTAAAATTATGCGGAAACTTTCTAGGTAAAGCAACAATATAGGTCACCACAAGTGATTTCAGTGTTAGGTAAGATAATGCCTATTTTCTCCTGTATATGCCCTGTATATTCTAAAGCTTAAGAGCCTTGACAGTACCCCACCAAATTTCAAAATGACACCTATAGATAATGGAGTACCTTCCTCTATAGAAGATATCTGCTGTTAATACAAATTTGTATTTTTTCTACATAAGAAAACAGAAATTCCTGTTGGCTGGTTTGCTGCTTAGCTGACTTTCTGACCTCTGCCTTTGAGCCCTGCCTAATTTGAAACTCATCACAGAGGATAATTTCCCATATTGTCCTTTGCTAGTATGTTATTTACTTACTTACTAATCTTACTTACTGCTAACGTAAGTCAACATGTCCTGCCTGCAACTGTTAGCTCATATTCGCTGAGCTGCTCTTTATGTTGTCTTTTCCTTTCTCTTACATCTGCCTTATTCTGTTTCTCAAATTGTCTCATTCTATGCAATACATTTTGTCCGAAGAGCTGGGATTAAACAGTAGGTATAAAACCAGGTCGAGCATCTCTGCAGATTGAACCTTGAATGACTAAGGTTTACCCAGGGAAAGAAATACACATTATATTTGGGGTAAATTGTGGTTTCAAAGTGAAAATTAATAATACTGGGGAGAAAAAAAGGATTTAAAGATACTAAAGAGACTCTACTGAAATGCTTTTAGGTTAAATTATATATTCTGAAAGGCCCTTTTGTTCTATTACAAGGTGGGAGCTATATTTTAATTTCTTTTATTCCTGGATCATTTTCTCTCTGAGGTGTCATCAGTTGAGTTTTCAGTACTACACTGAAATGAATATTCATCATTGAGTTCTAGCTTCTCAAAGATATGCAGGTAAAAAGGAAAAAAAAAAAAAAAAGAAACCAAACCCATTTTCTTCCCCATTTTTCTGCAGCTCTGAGTGTGCACTGCTCCCTCTGCTTAGCAAAGCAGTACATGGCATCCTGGGCATGGTCTTTTGGCACCCAGATGTCCCCAATAAGACACGTGTCACTGGGACCAGGGAATTTAAGGGGAATCAGATGCTAACAGAAGAGTTTGCAGAGTTGGGGTTTGCAGGAGCAATGAGAAAAATAACATCCCACTTGTCTTGTTGCTCCCTTGAGTTGGTGATGAGAGGGGTGGCTCATGTATTCCTTCATGTAGGTGAGGGTCCTTGAGCTCATCACAGGTGGTTGTTGCTTGTTTTTTGGAGGCAGAATAGTTCTAAAGCAGATTTGTGTTGCTTTGAGCAGAGCAAAACACAGGCACAGATAAAGCCTGCTCAGAGACAGGAAAATGGGCAAAACAGCATTAAAGAGTGAGTGAAATTGTGTCGGTATTGGTCACTGAGAGCAGGAAGTTTAGAAAATAAGAGTGAAGTATGGGGGGGGGGAAATTATAGTGTTGCTCACAATAATATACAGCTCTCACTACTGAACAGCATGGTTTCAAAATCCAAACGATGAAAGAAAGTAATAAGGTTGGCTGACAAGGCAGGAGCTCTTCACCAATAAGCTCTTTAAAAGATGTGTTTTAAAAGTGATCACAATGGAGTGTAGAATGATACTACAACAACTTGCAGAAGGGATTTGTGATTGACAGAGGAGAGGAAACATCCTTCTCAAGGGTGAAACTGGATGTTGCAGCTAAACCCCACGAAAAGCCCAAGAGAGGGAGCCTCAATACTCAGCTTCTACTATGATCAGTGGAAAACTCGTGATTGTAGAGTATTTGTCTAGAAATTAAATTGTTGTGATGTTACAAACAGCTTTAAATCTTATCACATATTCTTTACATTCTGTCTCAGTAACGACAGGTGGAATTTTGGGCTCAGAGGATAAAAAAAAGCTGCATTTGGTGCCACACAGTGGCAAACGAGATAATTTCAGTGAGGATGGATAGCTTGCAGTAATGCAGAGGAAGCCTTTTAGATGATCATGCTAAACTTCAACAAGGAAAAATGCATTTAAAAAAATAAGGGGTGGGAAGATACAACAATGAGTTGGTGTCAGGTATCCCTTAAATTTTCTCAGTCAAAGATGCTGGAGCAGGAAGGGTTTATACAGGAAGCTGGGGGTACTCTTGCTTCAGCACTGGGCTAAGTTGTAGGGGACATATCTATAGGAAAGATAACTTTAGTTATTCTGCTGTGCAGAATGCGACCCCAACTGGAGTACTGTGTCTGGAGCCCTCAACATAAGAAGGACATTCAGCTGTTGGAGGGGTCCAGAGGAGGCCCACAAAGATGATCAGAGAGGTGGAGCACCTCCTTTATGAGGACAGGCAGGAGGAGTTGGAGTTGTTCAGCCTGGAGAAGAGATGGCTCAGGGGGGACCTCAATAGTAGCTTATCAATTCTTGAAGGAGGCTACAGAAAGGCTGGGATAGGATGGCAGAACTAGGAGTAATGGATGCAAACTGCAAGAGGGGAGATTAGGGCAGGATATAAAAGAGAAGTATTTTTCCATGAAAGTGGTGAGACACTGGAGCAGGCTGCTTGGAGCAGGCTGCTTGGAGAGGCTGTGGATGCCCCCTCCCTGAAAATGTTTAAGGCCAGGCTGGATGAGGCACTGAGCAACCTGGTCTTGTGGAAGGTGTCCCTGCCCATGGCAGGGGGCTTGGAACTAGATGATCTTTAAGGTCCCTTCCAACCCAAACGTTCTGATGAAATGCTCCTGAATAAAAGCATCCTCCAGCTGAGCCACAGCTCCATCCCCCAGGATTAATATTGAGCTTTTTGGCCAAGAACAGGATTTTAAAAAGCAAAAAGCAAAGGAAGCAAGCAAATGCTCAGTGAGAGCTAGTGGGAGCCATTAAATGAAGGAGTAGAAATTAACAACCAGGACAGGGAGGGAAGCACAGTAGGATTTATTTTTACAGCCCAGCTCACTTGTGAACTGTGTGGTGGTACATGGAAGAAATGAAGGGATTCATACCACTAGCATATGAAGCACAGGCAAAGACAGCTTCTTGTGAGCAGTTTGACAATTAGTTGGCTGCTTTCTGCTCAAAATATTTGTGACAGCAGGCAGTCAGAGCTGCCACAAAGATGATAAATTCTTTGAAGTCCACTTGGGAGTCGCCATTCTCATCCAGGTTCCTGAAGGTTGTATCAATGGCCTCCTTGTCCTTCCCTGACTGCAAAAGAAGAGGAGGAGGTTGAGGTGAAAAGGGACAAATCTTAATGTAACTTCATGACTGCGTGTACCCCCAAACCTGGGTCCCGTGGGGAACCAGGCCCTTGCTGAGGTCTGTGTACAGGCATCCAGGGCTGATGCCAGCTCGGGGCACATTGTACTGTTCCATGGAGATGTAACATCTCCTGTCTGGACCTTCAGCTTATTAAGTTTATTTCAAAAATTCAGTTTGCTTGTTCTGTGCATCATATCTCTGGGCATAAAGCCATGAGTTCCTTTGCCCCACATTTGCCTGAGAGCACTGCTCGGCATCCAGCACTGGTTGAGTGTCACAACCCCAGGCAGCTGTACCTCTGCCTGCCCATCTTGGCTGAAGATACATGTCTCCTCCTTCAGCTGCCTGAAAAAGCCTTTCCACAGGAGTTTGTGCCTCTGCAGGGGTCGGATCTAAGCATGAGGAGAATGGGCAGAGATCTGGAGGCTCTAGGAGATGGTGGAGGCAATGCAAGTCACATCATCCTCATAGCACCAGCAGACCCGCATCTCTGTGCAGTGGGAGTAACCACATGGTATCTCTGAAAGCCTGTGCTCCTGGTTTTATTACACCTGAGAACGTGGAGAGGTATGTTTCCTACATTTAAAACACTTATGGTGACTGTGACATGCAATACAAAGCATGGAAAGCATTACCCTGCTGAATTAAATGCCACATGTTCCCCACCCACTCCTGTGGAAAGGCTTGACTGGAGCTTGAGCTAGTTCTGCAAAATGCTGCCTGCCTGGGCCAAATGTCAGATTTAAGCTTCATTAAGCACCCAGCAAAGATGTAAATGGCCTCAAAAGTACTTCAAGTGCTCCTTCTGGTCTTGGTGCATGGCACAAGCTGCTCACAGGAGCTGACATCCAGGAAAGCACTTCCTGAAGTCCCTGTGATGCTGAGCTTGAGCTATGGCAGCAAGAAAATATCAGAAAAACCTTTTTCTTTCTTTCCAAGTTGCCATAATTCAGAAGGGCTGATTAATTTTCCAAATTAAATAAAAGAAAGGTTGTTTTCCTAAAGCAGCTTACAAGAGGGCTTTTTAGCTCGAGACTCATCACTGATTAATTACAGTGATTTTAGAAAAATGCACTTTCATATATAAACAAGTGATGGCAGTAGAGACCTATCTAATATTGCACTAGGAAAAAATTATAGAAACTTTCAGAATATTTCCAGGAATTTAAAATTATTAACCTGATGGCACCTTTTGATCATAGTCTAGTTAACTAAATTTCTCATTCTGTAATTTCATCTTAATGATTTAAAAAGTGTGTATCTTTAAGAATTGAACTAGATTTGACTGATGAATGTGTATGGAAGGTTTTCTTCCTTTGCAAATAAAATCCATTTCTCTGAATTACATCCAAAATGCACATGTACAAATTATTGTTTTGGAAAATCTGAGTCCAATCCTCTAATGCTGTGGGATGGATTTACTCCTGCCTCTGTCTGACTGAAGACCCATGCAAATAGTTGAGAGCTGTGTCAGTGATAGCCATTTCTAACTCCAGAAATATATGTAAATATTTAAAAGACTCAATTTTCCAGAAAAAAATTTGGCAAACAAAAATGACAAATATCAGTAAAGTGCAGGTAAATCTTTCTTTTCTGATCTCAGACTTATTTTGTCAAAGTTAATTTAAATTTAAGTACTGTGCATCATGGGATCTCGTGCTTTAATTTTTGCTAGAATAGGTAAAGTGGGAAGAGAAAATGGAGACTAGAACTAAAGAGGAAACACAGTTAATTATCTCCCTGGAAAAGATAGTTTTTTCCATCACTTTCGGGAAATCAGGAGAGCCAGTAAGAGCAGTTAGTGTGAGACTAGCAATGAACTATAATCGGGAAAGACTGTTAAACATCTTTCCATTTGGTTGTTGTCTAGTGCAGCAGCTCCCCAGGTTTTTCTAGACAGAACATTAAGTTTCCAGGGGACTTCCATGCCCTGTTATAACTGTGGTTTTGTTGTTGGTTTTGGATTTTTATGTGGAATAGTTCAGATAACGTACAGCTCCATGACCGGGATGCTTCCCATAATACTGTCATGTCAATTCCCGTTCTGTTTTCCAAAGATTTTTCAGAGACACTTTCATTAGCAAAGAGACATCAGGAAAAAGTTTTTCCCTCATGAGGGTAGTAAGGCACTGGCACAGGTTGCCCAGAGAGGTGGTGGAGGCCCCATCCTTGGGGACATCCAAGGCCAGGCTTGCTGAGGCTCTGAGTAACCTGATCTAGAGCAGATGTCCCTGCCCACTGCAGGGGTTGTTGGACTAGATGGATTTTGAAGGTCAGTTGAAAACAAAAAGCTTTTAGCCTCCCAAGCAGCTAGAGCTTTTTGCTATAACATATTAAGCATAACATATAACATATCTGGAATACCTACAAAGGGAAAATATAAATACACATATAAATAAGCCCCTCTACTAAATGCACATGATGATTACATCTAAATCTATTTTGTAAAACACTTTTTCAAGTCTTTCTTCTATTGTTAAAGACAAATGCAAAAGGTTTGCTCCAAGTTCATCTGTTGTTCTTGTTTATGCATCACTTTGATGAGCATAGTGAGCATGTAGTATAAATACCTAGAGAAAGCAAGCATAGAAATGTTTAAAAATCCCCATCTGCTATCAAGATCTTTGATTGCTGACAACAGAAGTACCTTCACAGCAGTTGTGACACGACATAAGCTCACAAATCCAAGTACAAACAGAAGTAGGTGAGCTCTGAAGATTAAACCAAATCTATTTCCAAGCTATTGTCATAACTTGAATGATGAACTCAGTGAATCAGGAATGCTCCCAATTACTAGAATGTTTTACATGGTATGTCTAGATTTAAATTTTTCTACACAAACCATTTCATATTTCCAGATATAATATCCCATGTAATGCACTCAAAGCTATGCCTACAGACAGCCCTTGCACCCACTAAGCAGAAATGATACATGCTGTTTGCTTACCGAGAGGAAGTTTGGGAGCTCTTTTTCCAGGAGACTCTTCAGTTCCCCTTTGGAGAGGGTTCGCCTGTTGCCATCACTCTTTGCATACTTGTCAAAGACAGCAATAGTCATTCCCATGGCAGTTTCCAGCTGAGACATATTGCTGCTGGAGTCTGGCTTTCTTCCGAACAGGAACAGCTTTAGGGCTCTCTTGGTGGATGGAGACTGCTCTTAATCCAGGGGGTTTTATGCAACTGATACATCCAATCAATGGTGGCACAACAGAGGGATGGTCACCTCTTAGCAAACATCTATATCTGGGCACTGCTTGGATTACAAACCTCTGTGCTAACAGATAAACAAAAATTCAAGCTTTTATCACCCTGGTGTGGCAGGTAAAACCAGTTGCAGAAACCAGCCTCTCCTTCAAGACACACAGTGTGACTAACAAACAAAAATCAGATTTCGATCCTGGCTGTTTGCTCAAGAACCAGATTTGTTCCTTCAGATAATCCTATCTGAGCAGAGGGTCAGTTTTACCAGAGGACATGCCAGCTTCCTCAGGAGGAAGAGGGGCCATCTCACTTCTCCTTCACTGCCATAGTTAGGGGCTTTGTGAAGTGCTGTCTGTGCTGAACCAAGTCTGCCCTCTCTGCCATGCAGAGGACCTTGTTGTAGACCTGCTGGCTCACTAGCATGAACTGAGAGAGGGATTCATTGGATGAAAAGTAGAGGTCTGGGGTGCAGACAACCAACAGTACTGTTAGATATCCATCTGAAACAGGTCTGCTGAGCCAACATCTCTCCAAAGCCCTAAAGGGAGCCTTGTAGTGGTGCTCCACAAACAATCTGCTCAGGTGGGAACACCTGAAAGAATATATCTGAAATCTTAGC
Source organism: Turnix velox (assembly GCA_013400935.1). Lineage (NCBI taxonomy): Eukaryota > Metazoa > Chordata > Aves > Charadriiformes > Turnicidae > Turnix > Turnix velox. The sequence goes on from VZTY01026726.1 coordinate 69,278, forward strand.
AAACAATCAGTATCAAAATCTATATTGATCTTCAGTGTTATTGATCCTAAGCAGCATGGAACCTGAGCAATAGCATGGACTACACTGAAAACAAAAGGTCAGTTTGAATTCCCACTGTATGTAATTTCTGGTGAACTTCATGATGAATTTGAAAAACACAGTCCCTCATTATTAAACATCAAACAGACCAGACCCACATTTGTACACAACAGAGCTGTATGATGGTCTACACCAGGAGCTGAGTGGTGCTTGGATGGTCTTCACTCAAGTGATGGAAGCTACATCTTCAGCCACACTGAGTTTTGAAGTTAAATTTTCTGATCAAGCAGCAAGGTAACTTGGCCTCTGTCAAACTGTGTGGCTACAGTAGACCCAGGAGTTCAACCCAGATAAGTTAGATTTACACTAGAGCCTGCAGACTGGACACACTGCAGGCAAATTATTTAGGGGAACCTATTAAAGCTAGGACACCATAATTCTGATGGGCCAGAATGTGCAGTGTTCTCTGTGGAAGACCCTGACTGTGCAGTCCCCAAATTAAATTCTGACTTTGGATGTCTTTGGACATACCTCCACATGATTGAAGTGAAATACAGTGTCAGGGCTTGGAAGGGACCTGGAGAGATTATGTATCCCAATCCCCCTGCTGGAGCAGGAAGACCCAGATCAGGTCACACAGGAAGGCATCCAGGTAGCAATTTAATGTCCCTAGAGAAGGAGACTCCACACCCTCTCTGGGCAGCCCGTGCCACTGTTCTGTCACATTCACCCTGACAAAGGTTCTTGTCATATTTCTGTGGAGCTTCCTGTGTTCCAGCTTGCACCCAGTGCTCCTTGTCCTGTCATTGGATGTCACTGAGAAGAACCTGGCTCCATCCTCCTGACACTCTCCCTTTACATATTTATAAAGGTGACCATGGAAGAAAACCAAATTCCTCCTTCTAAAGGAAAAACCTAACAAAATAAAATGCCTACTTCAGACATTCCCATTAAGTTGAATTATGTACTTCGGTGTTAGTTATGAAGAAGGAAAAAAAGTGGCCTGAAAAAGGCAGAGGGGGAAGATCATCAGCTCCAGTCAACAGGATATGTCAGTGCCTTCACACCTTTGCCACATAACCTGACACAAAGGACATCCTCATTCTTGACCCATTTTCCTTTGCAGTCAAAAGGGAAGATGGCTCCAAAAGTGTTGCAACAGAAAATAAACCACGGGGCTTGAATTTCTTCAAGCTGTAAGGTCACCATGGTATCACTGCCTGGTTGTTTGCTTGTTTGTTTTTTCCTCTATTGTGTCATTTGTGTTTGTGCATGTGCAGACACATCAGTACTGCTCAGACTTTACAAATCACACTTGTAGTATTGTTTGTTTAAATAACTCCTTCCAATTTGTTTTTCATTAAAACCAGCAGTTCTGTGTACAAGGCACAGGCTGTTACAACTGTTTGCAAAACCAAAGCAGAGCACAAATAGGAGGCACACACAGAAAAGCAGTGTTTTGGTGCCAACCTATTCCTTCCAGCTCCCCAGTGAGATAACCCACTACCTACAGGCTTGTTTGATTTTTATATTATTGTTATTTTAATGTAAACAATATTATTTGATTCTTTCAGGCTTCTTGCTTCAAAGCACATTATAAAGCAACAGCCTGGATGAGTATTTGAGGGCTTATACAGAATTACATCTTGCTATTCTTAACTTCAGACAAAAGGTTATTTACATGATACCAATGTCTGTGGTCACACACAGTTCTCAAAATTCATCCATATGTATTCCAGTTACCTGGCATTTGGCCAAATGTTCAGGCTTACATGAGATTTGTGTTACCTTGTGGTAATTTTCTCTTACAGAATAAGTTTTATCATATGTTTGTTGCAGCAGCACCCATTTTAAAGAAGTCTCAAAAAGCCTACTTAGAGCTATATGTGTCACAGGAGGCTGAAGAACTGAAGTAGCTGAAACATTAAACTTTTATTAGAAGTTTTTATTCCTTAAAGCTTATTCCAAACAGTAGAGGAATTCACACAAGAGGGATCTTCTGGATATTTTCATACGCCTCTGATGCATCTCAACCATCAGATTGAGGTGATTCTGCCTCATGTCCTGCTCCCAAATTCTCAGCATAGAATTCTCAAGTATGGAGAGAGCCCAGAGGAAAGCCACAAGGATGATCTGAGGGCTGGAGAACTTCCACAAGGATGGAAGCAGTAAAGCAGTAACTTTCACCAGGCAGTAGTCACCACTCTAAAAAAGTGAAATGCATATCTCCACTGAAACTAATAAACCTAGCTTTAGAGAAGACAGAACATTACGAACAGGAAACAGTCTGGTCAAAGGAATATAATACTCCAATTAGGAGCTAAGGATGCCTCTCACCCACTCCAGGGTTCGACCTGCTGCCATTGCTCTGACAGCATGCAGAGAGGCTCAGCCAGTCCCCACAGGGCACACTGAAATGGCCACCAACACCCCAAGGCATCCTTCCCGTGTCTAACTAACCAGCCTTTCGCTTCCCACCATGTCCCCTTCAGAAATGCAACTCACCGGTAACATCCTGGAGCAGTGACAGGAGCATCCCTGAGGGGAGTGCAAATGGTGGCTGCTGCCCTTCCTCGGTGGTGTTAAATAGGTGAGGGGGTGGAGGGGGCAAAGTGGGAACAGCTGAGGAGGGGAGGAGTCTCCAGTGGAGCTCAGGTGTCTGGGGTTTGGGGGGAAAAGTGCTGGAAAATTCTTGGGGGAGGGACAGAAGCAGAGTAGGAGATAGGGGGAAAGGACACCTGTTGAGAGGCAAATGAGGGGTGAAAAATGAAAAGACAAACTGTTGGAGAGGGTACAGAGGAGGACCACGAAGATGACAAAAGGGCTGGAGTACTTCTAAGGGGATAGTCTGGGAGGGATAGGACTGTTGAAGCTGGAGAACAGGATCCTGCAGGGAGACCTCACAGTGGCCTCCCAGTACCTGAAGGGGATACAGGAAAGCTGGGGAAGGGCTGATTGCTAAGGCATGGAATGACAGGACAAGGAGCAGTGGTCTGAAATTAGAGCAGGGAAGGGTTAAGTTAGATGTTAGAAAGAAGTCTATCCCCATGGGGATGGTGAGGCTCTGGAACAGGTTGCCCAGGGAGGTGGTGGAGGCCAGGCTTGCTGAGGCTCACTGCAGGGGGATTGGACTTTGAAGGTTCTTTCCAACTCTATGATTCTATGAAAGCATGAAGTAGGGGAGGAAGAAAACACAATCTGAAGTGATGAATTTGCTGTTTTTCTTAAGTTATATCTTGTCAGAAAAGCACTCTGTTTTTCTCCTAACAAGAGCACAACTGAAACACAAACAAGAATTGCGTGTTCCAAACTGAGACAAAATCATCAAACCCCTCAAATTTTCCACTGTTTTGGATTCTGTGTTGAACTTAAAATATAAACACACTTTATCTACTAAAGAGTGGGGTTTTCCTTTGCACTGCTTCTGATAACTTGTTCTAAGTCTGGCTCATGGTTTTTAAAGGTCATTTTGTTTCCGGAAGGCATAGTACATTTATTTATATCTTGTGATTAAATGATGCAATTACTACATTGTTTTGCAAAACATACAGATTAAAGAGACACTGACAATACTTGGACAGAAGAAGAATTTGTACAAGCAGAGCGGGATGTTTGGTGACACTCCAGTGGTTCTGTATAGATTTTCAATGTTCAACTATAATTTACTTCTCAAAATATCCTCCAGATGTATTTAACATGCAATTAATAAGCTCAAAGGCTGTTTTAGTGAAGTCCGAAGGCAGGTAAAATGGGGAAGACTGAGGTCAACTGGCTGAGTGACTTCCTGAGATGAGAGCTAGGGCAATAATGTGTCATCTGGTGAAGCTGCACCCTGGGAAACATTCTCTAATCATTGTGTATTGACTCTACTCAAACACATTTATTAGTGGTCTAGACACAGCCATATTAGACCACAAAATCAATGAATATATTACAGCCAATAAATTAATATTTGCAGTGTAAATACCTCTGCCTAGTTTGCAGTCCTTGGTTTGAATAATTTCCTGGATGCTAATCTTTATGAGTTTTTTTAATACTTCACTTTTTAGGTTCATGATATTAAGGCTTCTGAGACTTGTGTAGGTTTTTGTTGTAATGGCAGGGAGGTAACACCTTAAGAGAAATGAATATTGTCCACTCAAAGGCTTTAGTCATGATTTATAAGTACCATGGTTCCTCAGCTCAATTTTCATGTGCTCTACCTTAAGACTTGTAAAAGCCCTATTCAAATACAAGTGGTTGCCATAATAAAAAGTATTCCATGGTATGGCCAGAAATAATAGGAAAAAAAGACAAAGAAGAAAGAAAAACGAAAAAAGCTGTGAGAGGTTATGATTGCTTTGTAAACTTCTAAACCAACTGGGTGAACCTTTTTAAGGAAGTTAGAGAAAGACACAGAAGAATGACTAAGTCATATCCAAGAAAGCTTTCAAAAGACTTTCACAGGTAAAGAATATTTTGGCCATGTTGTGTTCCCATGAACTTAACAATAATATTTCTCCTATATTGTACAAATGATTTTTTTTGAAGGAAGGAATCCCAAAGAGAAAGTGTTGTCCTGTTGATGGTCTGTGCAGGCAACATATCAAGAAAAAAACTTTGCATCCACTATAAAAATACAATTTTTTTTTTTTTGCATTTTATAATGCTAATTAATGCATCGATTGAGGAAATGAGGAGGACTGACCAAAGCAATTTGATGGAGTGCAAGTTCCTCAAGCACACTCATTTCACAGAGCTGGCTGCTTTTGGTTTCCAGAAAGTCATGACAGGCTGTGGTACAACCAGCTAGAAGACATAGACCTTTTTCAGTAGGCAACCATTGACACCATTCAGTCATTGTTAACGAGTAGCCAGCCTCCAAAATGCTGAAATGTGAGGTGGAAAATGTCGACCAGAGTGTACTTTTATAACAGTTTGACTTTAGGTTTGGTTTATCAGAAAGCAAGACAACCTTAAATGAGCAGGGAAATAAAATCCACTTCTGTACAGATCTAGGAGAGTTCTTCATTGGATTGGGTTCTGGGAAATGGAGGTTTTGGGTGTTGAGGAAACATGGTCACACAGTCATGGATATAAATAAAGGAATCACATTATTTTGCCCCCAAATAATATTTTAAATGTGTTTAAATATTTAATAGAGTAACCATCTGTACAACTATTACTGATTATGGGGTCTCAAAATGGCCTGGGCTGAGAACATCACTCCCAGCCCCTAGGGTCCAACACCCACACAACATTGCTACCACACCGCAGATCTGAAAGAGAGTTGAGGTGCTGGTTGTTATTCTTTTTAGTCAAAGGCAATTGGCTCATTGTTTTCCCCACAGAGCTTGAATAAAACAGTAGCTAGACCTAGAGTCTTTAGGTTAAGCTTAGGGTAGCTTCTTCAAAAGAAAGTTCAAAGGACAAATAGTATTGAAGATGGTACAGCTGCCAGTCTGAGAAAGGAGAGTTATTCTGTCTGAGCCAATCGAACCATCCCATGGTTATTTTTGGTGTATGTGTGACCTTTAACAGCTGATGTTTTTTATGCTGTATTCATTAAGATGTTTATCTTGTTTATCCTTGTAAAAAAAGGAGAAATTCCTATTACAGCTCTGGCTGTGTATGGTGGTGCTGAGTCCTGCCAACTGGCTTTACTCTGGGAAAAAAAGACAAGGAATTAACTGTTGTCTCATCCTATTGGCCATCAGAATCCACCAGTGCAACACACCAGATCACAACAAACTCACCAAAGGCTTGTTATCACAGTTCAGTAGTTTATCAAAATCCTTCCTCCCATCTTGGTATTTAATGTAGGCAATGAGAAATGTTATCACCTGTCCTTTTTTTTTTCAGTCAGAGAAATTGGCTTTTCTGATCTGCATATTCATTTGTCAGTCATATTCACAGTTTCCTGATTACAAAATACTGAGGCCAGACCCCTTGTTGAAAGAAATTATAAGTAAACTTCCAAAACCTTACAGGTCATCCTCAGTTTAGTTACCCAAGATGAGCATAATGACAAAAATAAATTAATCTTAAATATTTACTCTCTGAATAATGTTTTTCTGAAGTTATTTATAGATGGAGTCTGGTGCTGAAATAGATGCGGTTCATAAAATTGCATCTGGATGAGAAAGTACCTGGATGTGAAAGCCCACTTCACCAAGGCAGAATAAAGCCAATACACTGTCCTCTTCAGCTTAGTGGAAACACGGACTCTGTGGATCCCACCACACACTTCACTTTCCCCTCAGGTGGTATTTTTCCTTAAATTTAGGATCTATTTGAAAATCACAATTTTTAATGAAGTTTAACTCAGATTTCAACTTTTCTTATCCAAGCAATGATAGGAATTAGGCCAGAATTTCTACTCAATCCCTTCTGTTTGATCAGATTTTGTCTGTAGATTCAGCCTTTCTCCAGAGTTGCACCCATCCAATGGAGAAGTGTTTCTAAACTAGGATTCTTCTCACCTAGTTGAACAAAGGCACCTTTAAGCCAATTTAAGCCTGGACTATAGCTGTTGAGGTTTTTTTGAGAATAGTGGCAGTTTTGCAGTGGTTTTGATGTCAACAGTACAGAGAAACCACTTCAGATAACATCAGGGGTTCAGGTGAATTTTAGTCAACCAAGTAACTGTCACTGCTGTTCTAACACTACTGTTACCATGCACAAGAATGTCAACTGTAGCATCACTGGCCAACATGACTATGATGGTGGTTGAAGGGCCTCATCCATCTGCTTCCTGCTTAGGATCCTCAGTGTGATGGAGCCCAGAATACGTGCTCCATACTCTTCTTCCACAGGTGCTGAGAGGAAAAAACCCCGAGCCAGGGCTTGAAAAAAGTTATGTTTAAGCTAGGGTGAAATAATTAGTACTCAGTAGCTAAGACCACCCAAATGCCAAGTACTAATTGCTAAGCTGCCTAAGTGTTAGTAAATTAATTGAGCTGCAAGTCCTCGGATGACTGTGCAATGGAGCAGGAAGAGAGAGAGTTCAGGGCTGTAGTCTCAAGTTGACTATGCTAGTAGCTCCAAACCGGTGTCATGGTGTGACAGAAACAGAGGGAGAGCCTCATTTGTAGGACTATGACTAAGCCCAGGACATTGATGAGACAGTAAAAGCACAGCAGAAGGCACACAAGGCTTCAGACTTAATTGTGCCACTCTTGTTCTTAAATGAGCATGCTTTAACCTGTGCTTAATGCATGGCTTTGAATTTCAAATTAAACCAGAATGGAACCACCACTCTGCAGTTGCCTTTTCAAGAGGGATTTCTTTTCAGTGTTTTGGGTTTTTTTTCTTTTCTTTTTTTAAGTTTTAGAGATGGCAATAGTGGAACAAATGTTTAGATGCCTGTGTCCCGTGTCCTCCTTCACCAGTTAGGCAGTAATGACACATGATAATTACATAAATAGCTTCATTTAAACTCAACATTTTAGCATTTCATTGTGTGCTGGAGACTTCTTTTTCTGGAAGACTTCTCTTAGCAGGTGAATGAATTAAGAGTAACAGTTCCTTTCCATGGAAGCATAATCCTTTATGGCACACCACTCCTGTTCTGATGAGGTCAGCAGCGATGACACATTCAGAGATCAGACATGCTATTTGGAGTCTATTTAGTCAAATGATTATCACCATGTATATATTTTCTCTACCTGCTGTTATTTATATATGGGCTTCCTGAAGAAGTGCTTTTGTTGGAGAACATTAATTCAGTCCTGAAGGTTTTTCAAAATCTGATAAAACATCCTTTATTATTTCTGGACATGAGATGAAGACCTGAAGACACTCTTCTAAAATAACATACCCTCCAAATTCAGACTCTTTACAGTGTTTTCTTAGTGACATTACATTGAGAGACTGCTTGGAACTAACCTTTTTTCTTGTGTAGGGTCCCACCGTCATGTTTCTGACAGGAAACTTGTTTATGACAGTTCTGAACGTCAAAACTGATGGAAGGTCCTTGTCTCTGTCTCATTCAGATCTTTTCAGCTGCATTAGTTCGCCAAGTTTGCTCATCTGCTGCACTGGATACAACAGTTGCAGTGGATTTGTCATCTTTACCTCTTGATTCATTCAGGAAAGAATCAACTGATTGATAAAGTGTAGACACAGCCTTAAAAAGAGCAATGAAAACTCCAGTCAAAATAACTTTTACCCATAAAGTCTGTTTAAAATTAACTTTTAGCCAAGGCACGGCATCTAACCCAGCCCTAGGGGATGAAAGGAAACCCAGAATAGAGAGTCAATAGTTTCTGAGGGAGTGTCTCGGTGTCTCAGTACTAATATTGAAAGGCAAATACTTCCTATGTTTGGATTCAATTTTCTTACTTAATTAGGTAGCAGGCACAGAGTACTTTCTTAGAATACCAAAGATGTTAAGTTCCAGTGCAAACCAGCTCCTCTGAAATCTGAAATGTCAAAGGTTTTTTTGCCCCCTTAATGATATAATTCCAGTATTTCCAAAAAGTTTTGTCCCTCTGTTCCTTCTGGATGAATGCCCTCTTGATGCAGTAAACCAGCAAGCTGCTGCAGTATTCAGGTGTTATTCTGGACTATGCAAAAAATCATCCTGTTTTCATTTCACAGAATCATGGAACGTGTTGAGTTGGAAGGCACCTTCAAAGACCATCTACTCCAACTCCTTGCAGTGATCCTCTTGGCTAAAGAGGAGGTTAAATTAGATGAACTTTGAGTCTAGGATGGCAGGACTAGGAGTAATGGATGCACACTGGAAGTGGGAAATTCAGTCTGAATAGAAGAAGGGAGTTATTTACGGGGAGAGTGGTGAGACACTGGAACAGGTTGCCCAGAGAGGCTGTGGATGCCCCCTCCCTGGAGGTGTTTAAAGCCAGGCTGGATGAGACATTGAGCAACCTGGTCTAGTGGGAGGTGTCCCTGCCCATGGCAGGGGGATTGGAACCAGATGATCTTAAAGGTCCCTTCCAACCCAAACCATTCTTATTACATTGATCAGATTACCTCATGCATGTAATATTCTGTATCTCCTGTAAACCCAAGTCTTAGTTTCTGTGTTAACCTACATATTTTTTTGAGCAGGATGACTACTGCCTGATTATAGATACTGCATCGTGATACTCCCTCTGTGATTCCTGTACCAGTGTGACCAAGGCTGAAGCCAGGTCCTGCAGGAGAATTTGGCAATCTGTAAGCTCTGTAACTGCAGCGGTGACCATGAGCTTTATTGTTTTGCATCCTCTCTGTGTGACTTGGCTTGTTCAAGCTTGTGCAGCTGATTGTCATTGAAGACTTAAATGCAAGATTCAATAGGAAAACCTATGCAAGATTAGAATTAGGCCTACTTTCCCTTGCCTACTTTGTTGTAACTAAAATTGAATAACACTTTGGAAAAAGGAGCATGTTAGTATTCTGCTACCTGCTCCCATCAAGATTTGTCTGCTCGAATGAGCTGAAGCTGGTCTTTGAGTTTGGTTGTGTGTGCCATATTTACTACTCCTTCTTTCACTTTCACAGTTCACACTTGCTGCTGCCCTCATGTCCAGTTTTAAATGTAAAAACACAATCCAATACTGTGCTACCATATGAATTGTCTTATTTGAGTGTCTCTTGCAAAAAAACCCATTTTTTTGCAAAGAAACACTTCATGTGTAGCAAGTGTCTTGTTAGAAAGTACTTACCCATTCAATGGAATTACATGATGAGTTTTCCTCATCTGCTTCATCAGTGATTTTGTTTCTCCCATGAAGTTCTACAACTTCAAGCGTCTGCTCCTCCTGACACCTTTCTGCTGGCACACAATTCTGTGTAGAACCTAAGCAAAAACAGTTACAGTTACTGCTTGCTTACTGTTCATTCCCAGAGCTGATACTCTAGTAAAGCTCCATAAGGCTCTGAAATAAAGAGTGAGCAATCTATTTATGACTAGTGTTGATCATGCTATGTGTTGAGTTGGAAGGGGCCTTCAAAGGCCATGTAAGTTCAACCCTCCCTGCAGTGAGCAGGGACATCCTGCACTAGATCAGGCTGCTCAGAGCCTCAGCAAGCCTGGCCTTGAATGTCTCCATGAATGGGGCCTCCACCACCTCTCTGGGCAGCCTGTGCCAGTGCCTCACCACCCTCATGGTGAAGAAAATGATGATGGGCTCTGATGCATTATTGACTTTGTAGATGACATGTAAGACTTGAAGATTTCTGAACACTCCTTAAGCCACAGAGAGCTGGTAAAAGAGCTTGTGCCATGGAAACTAATCAAGAGAACTACTCAGGTCAACCTTAAGTAGACACATCCAATGAGCCAGTTCATGCAGTTATTTGTGTCAAGCCCTATGGCTGAAGTAGGAACTTAAGGACTTCGCTTGTTTAAATCCTCTCCCTCTGTTTTTTTTTAATCTGCAGGTTGAATTACATCACAAATCATAATCATTCCACCTTTATTCCTGGCTGTTCATAAGCAACTCATTATGACCCTAATGCTCATGCTACAGTTACTTAAGATGCTGCCTTGGGTTATATATCACTGACCTGTACCAGCTGCCTGCAGGTGGCCTGTTTTTACACTCATCCTGTGCCCTTGCCATTCACTTTTTCTTTGACTAACTTGATCTTTCAGGATTTTGTAGAACTCCCTTCATTAGTAATTGGTTAAAATTCATAGCTTAAAAACCTGCATCAGAAAAACCTCAAGCATGGGGCTTGACATCACTTCCAGGAGTAAGACTAAGCTGCAGTTCTGCAGATTTCATCTTTTAAATTAAGTAGATTTTCTATCTGCGAGGAGATCAGAACTCTGATAACCTTCAATACCCTGGCTGGGTGGAGATCTTGCATCTAAGTGATCACTCTTCCTGGTAAGATAAATAATAGAGGCAAGTGGCTGTAAGAACACTCAGCTGAGCTACAGGCTGTGCCTCTGATCCCTCCTCTAACATTGGGGTGTCCAAGAAAATTTGGGTCATGTGAGCAAAAGCTATGTACTGAAATTCCTCTTAGTGATGCCTTTTAAAAAAATGCACCTCTCTAGTCATGATAAACTAAACATCTCACTTAGCAAGAACATATTAATGGAAATATCATCATTTACCAGGTCGTCTTGAGTGCTGTTTCTTCTTGTAGCAAAGGAACAACATTCCCACTGCCACCAGGAAAGGAAGGACTGCCCATAGTACCAAATCATTCTTTTTCTGTGAGTGAGCATCTGCAATTGTATATTTTAAATAAAGTTATGTACTACTCAAAGGTATAGTAGAAGAACACCACAGCAAAAACATTGTGCCAGTGCCTTCCTGCCCTCATGGGGAAGAACTTCCTGATGTCTCATCTAATCCTGCCCTGCTATAGTTTCTAACCATTGTATCTTGTCCTATTGCTTTATGCCCGGACAAACAGCCCCTCCCCAGCTTTCCTGTAGGACCCCTTCAGGTCTCTTTCATCCTGAGATCTGCAATGTTGAGGGAGGGATGTGGAAGAGGAAAGAAATTTATCAAGTATTTCCAAGGCTAGAATCTTTGTGATGGATTAGAGAATATGTGGGTCCAGAGGAGGGCCACAAAGATAATCAGAGGGCTGGGCCACTTCACTTATGAGGACAGGCTCAAGAAGTTGGGGTTGTTCAGCCTGGAGAGGAGAAGGCTCATGGGGACCTCACAGTAGATTCTCATTACCTGAAGGGGCCTACAGAAAGGCTGGGGTAGGACTTTTTAATAGGATCCAGGATGGCAGGAATAGGAGTAATGGATGCAGATAGGAAGAGTGGGGATTTAGGCTGGATAGAAGAAAGAAGCTCTTTCCTGTGAGGGTGGGAGCAGGCTGCCCAGAGGTGCCCCCTCCCTGGAGGTGTTTAAGGTCAAGCTGGATGAGGAATTGAGCAGCCTGGTCGAGTGGGAGTTGTTCCTGCCCATGGCTGTGGAGTTAGAACTAGATGATCTTTCAGGTCCCTTCCAACCCAAACCATTCTATGATTCTTGCCAGCTTACCTTTCTCTTCAACAACCACTGTTGTCCCATTTCCAAATAGTTTCTTGCAGAAAGGTATTTCAATAATTATCTCACAGTAGTAAAATCCAGTGTCATTCACATGAGCAGATTGTATCACGAGCACATCCTTGCTGTCATAGGTGACATTGGATATGTAGCAAAGCTTTGATGATACAATTTTGGTGATGTTTTCTCTATTAATAAAATACCAGCTTACTCTATACCGTAAAGATTTATTTTTCTCCCAAACACAGGTTATTTCAGCATGGTCTCCAACTGACAGATGTATTTGCATTGGTGTTTGGGTGATTTCTATATTGCTGACACCTGCAGCCAGTGGAGAAATACAGATTTAAAAGTTAAAGTAGCAAATAGATGATATTACAGCTGTAATGTCTATAGTCATAGTATGTAAAATGATGTTAATAGTGTAAAATCACTGTGAGGTTAATTTTGCACATTACCTACTACTTCTCTCTTAAATACCAGCAATTACTTTCTGGCTAAAGGAAACTTTTAATCTGGTCTGTTAGAGCCCTCCATCATTGTCTGTGAGCAATAAATGAAGATCTTTTTGTGTACTCACTGATATGCTTATTTTTTCTTTTAAACAAAAAAGCTTTTATACTTTACACACTTGATCTGCCAGAGAAAGAATGACCAAAAGGAGTCAATCAGAATGATTCATCAGTGAATAGACTCATCAAGATAATAGAGAGAAAAAAAAAATTAGAGTTTTTTCTCCATAAAGGAGTTCTTGTCCTGCACTGTTGCTTCTTACTGATAAAGGAGCAGCATTTTTGGGGTGTGTTTTTTATTTTATTTGAACTTCTTTCTTTCAGATTTCACTGACAAATACTCTAGCATCAAATTCACCTTAATGTAACAAACTCAGAATTCAATGTGCCATGCAGACTACTGCTTCCTTTTATCTGAGGTTGACTTGGAGAGGATCTGAGGAAAGCAAACATTTTAGTCTTTCCTACTTTGAATCATTTTATCCCTCACTGTCCACAAGCAAAGTGATCTACACAAGCTATTGTGCAATACTGTACAAAATATTTTCTGAAGTGAAACCACTGTGTAGGTATCAGATAACTTTTTTTATTCTAATGGCATCGACTCTCTTCACAAAAAAGCTGATCCTATCTCTTTGCCTGCTGAGATAACTAATTCTTCACTTAACACACGAAACTAGAATTTCCTCTTTATTCTAATCTTTATAACATTAAAAAGAAGAACTTCTCATAATGAGAGTAAGCTGCATTATTCCCTTCCAGATTTTATCCTGCTTGTATGTAACTCAGGCACTTTTCATACCAACATACAAGTAATGGGTTGATTTTGCCCCTCTCTGGTGCTGAAGTGGCACCTGGTAAATTTAATCAGAATTACACAAATAAACTTTTTACTTTCAGAAAAGGCCACATATTCATCATACTTAAAGGAGTTAAGCATCTCTGTTTTTTCCATAGCACAGTGCTCAACAGCTTGCAGAGAATAATATGGTCAGTGTCAGGGTGATAGAACAAAAAAAATAGGGGTAAGAATTACTGTAGTGTGTAAGTTGATGTGGTGTTCATGTGGTAAAGAACTGATCACTAAGTTTAGTTTTCTGTTCATTTGTAATTTAAAATATAGGCTAAGCCATGTTTCTGTCCTATGACTTCACTGTCTTTCTGAAAAATATCACTGGGAAAATCGTATTGCCCTGGCCTTAACATGTGAAAATTCTACATTCAGTATGTGTCACAAGAAATATTCAATCTTGTAGGTTAAAGAGAAACAGTTCTTGCATTAACCTAACATAATTTTGGGTGTGGAAGCGTATGATTTGTTCTACAGTTTTCCTACAACAATCTCTTTGTGAAAATGTTTTTATGATTCCCCATATGTTTAATTTTGGTTTCAGCATTACAAAAATAAACATTCTCCTTGTCTCTCACATGGCCTGTATGAGGTGGATATACCGTGAGAGGTTTTTTTTAAATCCAGCTCATAAGGCACAGGTGACTATAAACAAGACAAAGCAAATGAAGAGCACTTACCTAAGCAGCCAAAGCACATGGTTAAAAGAAGTTCCAGAGAAACTAAGATCATCACGCTGGAATGTTAGCTCTTGCATCAGGGTTTCCTTGTTCAAGATGAGCAAAACAACAAATGAAAGTGTCTGTCATAACTTCCTCTTCCTTCATGTGGTGAGGATGGTAGAAACCTTAACTCAAATTTTCCCTACGCTCATAGAAACTGCAGTCACTGATTTGACTGATTTAGGACCCAGCTATCCTGCCTGACACCTTAAATGTTAAATTGAATTCTGACCTTTCAGCACTAGATTGGATGCTCTTCTGGTACAACATGAAGTTCTGCTTTTGCATCCCTACAGTGGTCTCAGGTTAACGTTTCACTTCTGCAATCCTTCTTTTGGAGGCACTCATGAAGTTGTGACTTCTTTTTCTACTGCCTACTTGCTCAGGAGCCTCTTCCAGGCATTCTGGTCTGATTCCACACAGGTTGCAATGATGCCAAAGCATTTCTCCTGTCTTTCCATAGAGCACTTTTCATTGTCATCTTGCTTAAATCTTTGCTTCCATGAAGAGTGTTTTCATACTTTTGCCTTACAGCAGGATAGCTCTGTGGGCTGGGGCAATGGAGGAAAAGCAGGAAGAGTGTCAAAAAGAGCTAGTTTTAGGACTTATCTCCATTTCTGATGATACCTGGCTGATTTAGTTATCACCTTTTAAATCTAGTGAGGGCATAGCCAATACCTTTACATTCAAGTGAATTAAAGAGTTTATTAAAGCAAATAATTTATACTTCAGGGTAGTATTTCATAATCTGAAGTAATTCTGTCAGCACTGACATTCATGTTACCTTTGGTTGTGCTGATCAAAGATGTCCAATCATTGAACTATGTTTTTATAAATTTGAGGGGAAAAAAGTGGATTTGATTTGCTTTAATATGTATTTTCAGTCACTTGGGTAGTATCTACCTTACAGAAGGAGTTTTCAGTGTCATAACTCCAAGTAAAATAAAAATGAGACAATATTGAAGATAAATGTAAAAAAGAGCTAATTCTAGGACTTCTCTCCATTTCTCATGATGCCTGGCTGATTTAGTTATTACCTTTTAAATCTAGTGAGGACATAACAAATACCTTCACATTTCAGCGAATGAAGGAATATATGAAAATAGTTTATACTTGGGGGTGTATTTCAATATATTAAATAATTTTATTAGCACTGATATTTATGTTATCTTTGGTAATGCTGATCAAAGATGTAGAATCAATGAACTATGCTTTTATAAATTTGAGGGGGAAAAATGGATTTGATTTGCTTTAATATGTATTTTCATTCACTTGGGTAGTATCTATGTTACAGAAGCAGTTTCTAGCATTATTAATATCTCCAAGTAAAATAAATATAGACAATATCGAAGTGTCAAAAAAAACTAATTCTAGGACTTTTCTCCATTTCTGATGATGCCTGTCTGCTTTACATATCACCTTTTAAATCAAGTGATGGCATTTGTTATTTCCTCACTAGATTTAAAAGGTGATAAATAAATCATATGAATGAAAGGACATATGAAAACAAATAATTCATACTTAGGGGTAGTATTTTAATACATTCAATAATTCTGTTAGCACTGACATTTGTGTTCCCTTTGGTAGTGCTGATGAATGATGTTGAAGTAATGAAATCCCCTTGTGTAAGTTCAAGGGGAAAAGCAGACAGGATTTGCTTTAATACATACTTTCATTCCCTCAAATGTAAGAACATATTAAAACAAATAGTTTATACTTAAGGTTAGTATTTCATTATATTAAGTAATTCTGTCAGCACTGACATTCGTGTTACCTTTGGTCACGCTGATCAAAGATGTAGAATAAATGAAGCAAGCCTGAATAAATTGAAGGGGAAAACTAATTTCTCTTGTGTTTAAATCTCTACATTTGTGCACTTAGCACTGAGTTGTGCAGCTGGCAGCTCCAGCAGGCAGAACACTCAGCCTAGAGACTAGGTGAAGCTTTTCCAATAGTGCTGATAGCAGCTGATTTTTACTCTGAAGGGTGCCTTGGTTGTAATCCAAAGCAGTAGGGATGAACTGAACCAGCACACAAAAGAAGGACTTGGGGAAAAAGGTTTATTTTTAGCTGAGGTTATTTCACGGGGGACTTTTATGACACAGCCCCATAAACACTCGTCACAGCACTACTCAGAGGGTGGGAAAATATGGCGACAGATTTTCTCAAGCTGATGTTGCTGCTAGGAGAGGTGCATCACACAGAACAGCTCTGTGGGGAAGGAAAGCATCCACAATACAAAGAGTCTCCTTTGCTTTCTTCAGCTTAATCTTATTTAACCTTGGAAGGATGAATTCAGATTCTGTAAAGGTGTAATTTTTGTACTTGAAACAAAGTTCTGCCTGGTTACAACCCAAACAAAACCACCAAAAACCTTCACATGATATTGACTCTAGGCACAATTTTTTGCTAGCACAGCAAAAAACATGATTTATTTTATAACTTAGAATAGTAATTTATGCCTCAGTAGGAAAAACAGCTCCTCAGCACAAATGAACTGACAAAAACAAATGTCATTTGGGGACACCAAAGTTTTAATTTTTAATTTATTTTTATGAGTGCAGGTGACTCTTTTAAAGCCTGTTTTAGTGATTAACATGATCTGCAAAGACTTCTTTTAGAAAGAGTAGATCTGTATTTCTTACACAAGTTCAAGGTGTCCCTGCTCACTGCAGGGAGGTTGGACTAGATGGTCTTTAAAGGTCCCTTCCAGCTTAGCACATTCTGTGACCTTCAGTGGTTAGAAGTAGTTTGCTTTCTGCTTTGTAACTGAGGCTCATGTTTGTTGCCACCAAAGCCATCTCAGATGCTGAGCAGCGTATCAGTTGTAGAGCCTAAAGCCAACAGAGAAAACAGGAGTCAGTGCCCAAGGGCACTGGAAATGGAGATGATGGGATCACACAGAGTCACAGATGTCAGGGAAGGGATCTCGAGAGATCGATCCCAATCTCCCTGCAAGAGCAGGAGCACATAGATCAGGTCACAGAGGAAGGCATCCACTTCAACCACTTTCAGGCAGCTTGTGTCACTTGGTAAAGCAGAGTTTATTAAGAGCCACGCTTTCTTCCTGGATACAAAAGGAACATCACCAGCTCTTGAGGACATTCAAGCTTCTGCTTCTCAAAATTACATGGAATGGTGGAAAGAATATAATTTGGCTTTCTAGCAAAAACAAACTGATTTACCATATGACCCAGAAGAACAGTGTCTTGGAAGGCCTGCAGCCAGGAGCTGTGGAGAAAATAAGGTGTTACCAGATGATTCTGCATTTCAGAGTAGCACTCTGACAGCTCATCACATCCTCTCCTTCTTCAGCACACAAGTGCTCTGCTGTCTCCTCCGAGCTCTTTGACTCTATCACTGCTACTTCCCTAACTCAAATAAACATAAAAATCAAAGCTTGTTTCCATCCTGCATGCAAGCAGGACTTTCCCCTCTGCTTATAACATTATATCTACCCGCTTTTCTTTTGTGCATCCTATTTGATGTACAGTTTGAAGTAATTTTTAAGTACAGAGTGGCCCAATTTTTAGCAAGTCTTGATGCAGCACTGTGATATTTGTCTGTACTATCTCAATATATAGGAGGCAAGAAAAAAGATGATTACTAAATATCTCCCTCTACAGAGATCTGAATGCCTAGAGGCATTTGCTTGGGCTGACATTCCTCAGGAAAAAAAGAACATATGAAATATACAACAACATTATCCCCTAGTAGGAATGCCTTGCTTTTCACAAATCACAACCTCGGATGCCTCTGGTGCAACACAAGATTTGACTGTGACAAATCATTCCCTGATGGTTAATTGCACTGAAATAACTCCAGAGAAAATATTCTGAATTTATTTTTAATATTTATTTTTAAAATTTATTTTCCTTTTGCATCAGAAAGTCTCTACAAATTGCAAGCAGAAAAAAACCCCAACAGATGAATCAGCTGCTAATGAGGAATTAGTCTTTATAGTATCCTGTGCACAGATGATTTTTGGAAGATTTCTTCTAACACAGCCCACTAGAAACATTTCAACCTAACATCTGGGAAAGCAGCACCCAGAGTTACTAATTGTAGGATCCTTTACTGCTTGGCAGGGATTGACCACGTGATTACTCATTGAAGATGCACTTCAGTCTTTATAATCTACCAGCATGACTTGCTGTTATGAGCACATCTGTGAGTGAATGTCACTTTACTCACAAAAATATGAATTGAAATCACACCATGGAGTAGTTCAGGTTGGAAGGGACCTTAAAGATCATCTAGTTCCAACTCCCCTTCCAAGGGCAGGGACACCTCCCACTAGACCAGGTTGCTCAGTGCCTCATCCAGCCTGGCCTTAAACAGCTCCAGGGAGGGCACATCCACAACCTCTCTGGGCAACCTGTTCCAGTGTCTCACCACCCTCACAGGAAAGAACTTCTTTCTTATATCCAGCTTAAATCTCCCCTCTTCCAATTTGCTCCTAGTGCTGCCATCCTGTACCCTATTAAAAAGTCCTACCCCAGCCTTTCTGTAGACCTCCTCAGGTACTGAAGAGCTACTATGAGGTCCCCCCTGAGCCTTCTCTTCTCCAGGCTGAACAACCCCAACTCCTCCTGCCTGTCCTCATAAAAGAGGTGCTCCACCCTTCTGATCATCTTTGTGGGCTTCCTCTGGACCCCTCCAACAGGTGAATGTTCTTACTTTGAGGGCTCCAGAACTGGACACAAGACTCCAGTTGGGGTCTCACCAGAGCTGAGTAGAGGGGCAAAATCATCTTCCTTGACCTGCTGGTCACACTTCTTGGCCTTCTGGGCTGCAAGCACACATTGTTGGCTCATATTGAGTTTTTCATCCACTGACACCCCCAAATCATTCTCTTAAGGGCTGCATTCAAGACACTCTCCACCCAGCCTGTATCTGTGCTTGGGGTTGCCCTGACCCAGGTGCAGGACCTTGCATTTGGCCTTATGAGGCCTTCATGAGGTTGGGATGGGCCCATCTCTCAAGTATGTCAAGGTCCCTCTGGATGGCATCCCTTCCCTCTGGAGCACCACACAGCTTGGTGTCATTTGCAAACTTGCTGTGGGTGCACTCAATCCCACTGTCCATGTCTCCAACAAAGATGGTAAATACCACGGTTCAACGGACGCAGTGAATTTATTATCCTACAGGGAATGAGAAAAGAGTTACAAGCAAGGAAAATGAACCAAACACTTTCCATTTTCCAAATACATACTCTGAACAAGAATTAGCTGCCATCATGCTTTACTGCAGACTGGCCACAGTGCTACAGGCTTCCTCTTGGGGCTTAGTGTTGCAGGAAAATGCCTTTCATGGCAGCAGGGCAGGTTAGATTTATATTTATAGCCATGTAGGAAAAATAACCAGTAGAAAATATGAAATGCAATGTCTTAATCCAGTTTCTGCAGTGATTTTAATGGGATGCAACCAGTTAATTATGTACAAGCTGCCTGCATGGAAAAATGGACCACCAGCACAGCTCTTTCAGCACAACTATTCCACAACTGCTATTAAGGGAGAGCCCTTTTCACTGTTTCCCTTGTTCTTGAGCAGTGTCTCCACAAGTAGGAAAGTAAATCAGAACAATTACCACAGTCAAAATGTCATTTCTATACCATTCCAGAACTGGAATTATTACTTGACTGCAAAGGCACCTATTTTCCTTTTTCCCCACCTGTTTTCTTCTTTTAAACATTTCCTCCTTCAGTTTCACATTCCTGAGGTCAGAAATCCATTCTTGTACAGTGTGGCAGCAAGCATAATTCATCAGTACCACTGCAGCAAAGTGCCTGAGTTGATACTCATCTCAGCTATGTGCATTTTCATGGTGAACTGAAGTAAAATAGAGATGCCCAATGGGACATGAACAGAATCAGATTCTACAGCTATTGATTTAAGAAGAAAAGTAGAAAAAATGCAATTTCTCTTTTGAATATAAACATAAAGCAGCTATTAGGAAAGCTTGCCACTGTCTAAGCTTCCTTCAGCTGCTCCTCATTCAGATCTGCTTAGAACTTTCACTTAACTGACAGTTTAACCCTAAACACGGTCCTCCATAATTATATTCAACTTGATCCTAATGAAACGTTTCCTATGCACACAGCAGACATTCTTTCAGCCTGAGAACTCATTGTAAACTTCTCAGTGTCCTAAGAACAGTGTTCCTGCTTCAGGTTACGTGAGGGATTAGTTACTGGCCATGTGGCAACACACCTTCTGTCAACAGACTTGCTCCAGTTTACCCAGAACACTGAACATCCAGGACTGCGATACTGTGAAGCAAAAACAGTGACTCCTGAATTCTAAAAGTCACAATCTGAATGAACTTAGTGCAAAGGAATAGAAACAGCACACTATCATAGAATCATAGAGTTGAAAGGGGCCTTCAAAGGTCATCTAGTCCAACTCCCCTGCAGTGAGCAGGGACATCTTGCATAAGATGAGGTTGCTCTGAGCATAAACAAGCCTCTCCTCAAATGTCTCCATGTATGGGGTGTCCACAACCTTTCTGGGAAACCCATGCCAGTGCCTCACCACCCACATGGTGAAAAACTTCTTGTCATTGTAAAGAATTTCCATTTGCAGTAAAGCAGAAACTTTGCAGTTGTTGCTGGAACATGGCAGGCAACTCTCCTTGCATGTAGAAACAGAAAGTCATTTGGCAAACGATTCTTCTGTGATGGGGGAGTCATCTCCTCTAACAATAAAAATTCTAAGGAAAAGTTCTTGAGACCATCTCTAATTAGAAAGACAACCCAAGACTGCAGGACTGACACAACTTTGTGCTCAGCAGTGAAGCATCATAGAAGTGATCACATTAAAACCACCCACATCAAGCATCAAAATGTTCAGTACACTTGCACTGCAGCGACCTTCAAATTTTTGAATTGAATACACTTCAGGAAAGAAAGGAAAAAAGAGTTGCAAATAATTAACCAACAAAAATACCTACAATTCAGGCCAGCAGTTTAATTATATTTAGAATTTATTCCAAAACAACTGTTTCTTTGCTAGTAGCAAAGATTTTTGAAGATCAGCACTCATGACTTGAAACAAAAATTGGAAGCTATTACATACACACTCCTGAAATGCAAGTGTCAAGCCTTATTGACCTTGGAAGTACACAAAGAAAGTTCTTATTTCCTTTGGGTGAACAGTTACTGTGTAGTTTTCTGAGATCCCTGTGCTGCTGAAGAATCCTGTAAAACACAAAAAGATTGGTAATTTATTAAAGAAGCAGCTTTACTCCAATGTACCTATTACTGTATTTCAACAGTTTTTGACTAATTAATTCCCTAAAAGATAGCGTTTGAGCAGATTCTCCTCCTCAAAGCTCTAAGTAGCATGGAGCTCAAGAAGCATCCATTTATAATCACAAAATCATAGAGATGGAAGGGACCTTCAAAGGGCATCTAGTCCAAGCCCCTGCAGTGAGCAAGGACATCCTGCACTAGATCAGGTCGCTCAAAGCGTCAGCAAGCCTGGCCTTGGATGTCTCCAGGGATGGGGCTTCCACCACCTCTCTGGGCAATCTCTGCCACCACCCTCATGGTGAAGAACTTCTTCTTAATAATAAAATACACAAAAACTGAGCTACTTTTCACACACTGACTTTCACATAAAACATGACATGACTCCCCAGTCAAGTACCTTTTCCTCACCATGAGTAAACAGCAAGGAAGTTCCAAGCTGCGGGTCAAATAGAGGTTCTACAGTCTCATCCAGCCCAGCCCAAACCCTCTGCTAACTTTTTAAAAGGCATATATATGGATGTAAGTGACAGTAAGGACTATGTCCAAGCGACTAACCTGAATGAGAAATGAAATGAGGTCACCCACAGAGTTTGACTTGAGTGTCAGCCCCAACTTGAATCATACCCACGCAGCCCTTTAAGCTGATTACAGAGGGGATTTTGTACTGCAGCTGCCTGTTTTTCCGCAGCACAGGCTTATGTTTAGATTAGAGCAACTCATCAGCACCTAAGAAGCTGTGTCACAAGTTTGAATTCATAAAGTAGCCATTTCTGTTTGGACAAAGGTAAATCCAGAGAGATTTGAAGCTTTTCAAATGCTTCAAGGCAAAACAAACCACCAGAGAAAAGCAGCAGTTTGGCACTTGCAGGGAATAATTGCTAAAGGATGATGTGGTTTGTGCCAGGTACCAGGGCTGTCATATAGAGCAGCAACACAGGTTTTTAGTATTGCAGATGTTTTTATATTTTTAATTTGACTTTTCATCAAGCCTCCAGAGTCAACAGCAACAAAAAAAACCCCACAGGGACCTCCTTATTCCACCTACTTTTGCTCGGATATTCTGCAGTCTTCCATTTCCAGCGCTTCAAAGTATTTATATCCCAGGTGCCTGTGAGTGATCGCTCTTCCACTGACACCACCGATCCTAATCCCTTCAGCATATCCTGCAAGTAGGGAAAACAGAAAGAGTCAATTCACACTTCATTGAGAAGAGCATCACTCTGTAAAAATCTCCCAGCTTGTGCAACATGAGGGCAACTACAGATTCATCAGGCTTCAAACTAAGAAGTGCTTCAAATGAACAGCAGAGCTTCCTCTGTGTTGTAACTGAGATCAGAGCTTCCTAATCTCATAGAATCATAACGGCTTGGGTTGGAAGGGATCTTAAAGATCATCTAGTTCCAACCCCCCTGCCATGGGCAGGGACACCTCCCACTGCACCAGGTTGCTCAGTGCCTCATCCAGCCTGGCCTTAAACACCTAAAGGGAAGGTCTCTGGGCAGTCTGTTCCAGTGTCTCACCACCCTCACAAGAAAGAACTTCTTTCTTTTCTACAGCCTAAATCTCTCCTCTTCCAATTTGCATCCATTAGTTCTAGTGCTGCCATCCTGTACCCTATTAAAAAGTCCTACCCCAGCCTTTCTGTAGGCCCCCTTCAGGTATTGAGAAGCTACTATGAGGTCCCCCCAGGCTGAACAACCCCAACTCCTTGAGCCTGTCCTCATTAGGGAGATGCTCCAGCCCTCTGATCATCTACATGGCCCTCTTCCGGACCCACTCCAGCAGTTCTATGTCCTTATGTTGAGGGCTCCAGAACTGGACACAGTACCTCCAGTTGTGTGCTCACCAGAGCCAGGTAGAGGGGCAACATCATCTCCCATCGCCTCTCCATTTGAGAGCTGAAATGCACACTGCATTTCCAAAACCAAACCAGAGAATCCTAAATCTTGCTCTCCACGTTACTGTCACTGCAATCAATATTTTGTATTCTAAAATAATAAACCCCTGCCATGTGTTACAAAACAATCTGCTTTTGTGTGAAGGATCAAATAAACAGGAAACTAAATCTATAGTATACGGTGGAAGTGACTAAAGTTTCAACAACTTGCAAAAACATAGACGAAAGAAATGTTTGTTTCTTTTAATCCTGTTGATGCTACACTAAGTACAGATACAACTTGCAATAACTAATGATGCAGCAAAACAGAATCCCACCCTCCACATTGGTTAAGGTACTCCAGGAATGTCACACAACCAGGAGCTCAACAAAACCTGTCCCACCCATATTTAATTTATGCAGATCTTCATGGCAACTTCACCTGAAGGACTCTGTGTTGTAAAGTTGAGTGGAAATAAGACCTGCTTCCCTCTGAGACTGAAGTTACACACGTAGTATTTTTCCATCCATCTCTTTGTGGAGTCTCCAACACATGGGATGTTTCATTCTAGAGCCAGTTCTTTCTGGAACAAAGCCACCTCTAGTGCTATTCTCTCTTGGAGGATTAGACTTACCTGCAAGTTTACAGTAACAGGTAGAGACAGCAGAGGATGCTCTCCAACTTCATACAAGTGCCTAATCCTCAGCAGGACTCGACTGAAGTCTGCATTACACTCCTTCCCTTTATCTTCCAAAGAAAAAAGAAATTCAAATAATTTCCTCATTGTAAACATAAAGTTAACTTTTAAATTTCTTTTTTTAAGCTTTACATTCTCATAATTTAAACTTAATTCCCATTTAAAAAAAAATTAACAAAAGGATTAACATCAAGAAAATGTCAGGAAAGACATTAATAAGCACAAAGAACTCATGTAGGAGAAACCTTTTACTATGTGAATAGAGAAATTGTACATTACAATGAAGTTTCTTGATAGAGGAATTTAACACTTGGAAGAAATGAAAATATTAGCCATAGAAGGCAGAAAGAAAAGAAAGGCAGCTTCTTTTAAGGGTAACTTCCACCCAGCCTTTTGAAAGCACCTACCCACATGCTTGCTGTGGACTTGCTTTGTATGTTTAGAGCTGTATCTCCACCCTGGAATACTCAGAGTCTGGAGATGAAGATTAGGTGGGACAGTTACAGGTGAACCACAGCCTGGATGTGGGTGAAGTTGTCCCTGTAGCTTTGGTTTACCTGTTCCATGCAAAGTGAAACAAAACAAGCATCAGACATCCATCACAGACAAAAGTCTGGAAAGGTAAAATTATTTCTGCTTCTTCTACTGAGGCAGAAGTATAGCAGACACAAAGTCTTCTCCTCAAAGGCCTTCTGAGACATAAAGCAGCATGACTTTAACTGCTGGAGAAGTGTGTTAGAGCTCTCCATAAAGCAAAAGTCACTGCAGCATGAAGCTGCTACTTCAACACCAGGCTTCAGTTTTTGTTAACAAGTCAAAGGAATATTTTTTAAAAGAATGACTCAAAAGTGGTCATTAAGGACTCGGGATCCAGGAAGCTGATATGTGGTTCACAAGCTACTTTGAAACAATTCCCTGTGTGGACATTTGGTTCTCATCAGATGCTTCAAAATTTATCCTCCTCTGGAAGAAGAGATAATTACACAAGAGAAGCATTTCATACACTTGGATGACATCCATGTTTGAAATTAATGCAAAGTAATTAGCAGGCTCCAAATCTGCCTCCTAACTCGCTGTATACTAACTTTGCAGCACAGGAGGCTCCAAGTCTGCGTTTACAAACTTAACAGCATAAATAAGACATAAATCAGATGCTAAAGATAGTGTAGGAGATGGAATGAGTTACCTGATAGTGCTCCAAAAATCACCACGGGCCTGTGTTCTAACTCCAGCGAGCTTTTCCGATACAAAACATCAGTGACAGCCTTGCTTCCTAAAATCAGCCAGATCACAGGGTGCACCACTGAGGAGTCATTCAAAGTCAGATTGTAATTCAGGTCCCACTGGAGGTTGTTCCACAGTCTCCTGTGAAGCATCACCTGAATTGGGAAGGCAAATCATAGGGGTGGAAGGGACCTTCAAAGTCATCTAGTCCAACCTCCCTGCAATACGTACTGCACTAGATCAGGTTGCTTAGTGCCTCAGCAAGCCTGGACTCGGATGTCTACAGGGATGGGGCCTCCACCACTTCTCTGGGCAACCTCTTCCACTGCCTCACCACCCTCAGGGTGAAAAACTTGCTAATCTTTCATCTAACCTTTCCCTACTCTAGTTTCAAACCATTGGCCCTCATTCATGCCCTAGCAAACAGCCCCTCCCCTACTTTCCTGTAGCCCCTTCAGCCACTGGGAAGCTGCTGTGAGGTCTCCTTGGAGATTTCTCTTCTCCAGCCTGAACAGCCTGTCCTTGTAGCAGAGGTGTTCCAGCTCCCTGATCATCCCTGTGGCACTCCTCTGGGCCTTCTTCAACAGGTCCATGTCCTTCTTGGCACAGGAGCTAGATACTAGATATCAACCATCATGCTTTACTTCTCAGCTCTCCTAGAAATGAATTAATATTTTAATGTGTTACCTCCACTTGTCCATTGCCTTGACTTGAAACACCATGAGCTCTCTCTGCAAGCAGTGTCAGCCTCATGGCATCATC
Organism: Turnix velox; assembly: GCA_013400935.1. Lineage (NCBI taxonomy): Eukaryota > Metazoa > Chordata > Aves > Charadriiformes > Turnicidae > Turnix > Turnix velox. The sequence continues at coordinate 95,165 of VZTY01026726.1, forward strand.
TTCAATGTAGGCAGCCTGGACCATAGGGTAGTAGTTCTGAGAACACACAATAAACCATGCAGTGATAGTATTAGCCTGGGCAATAGTGATGGAGAATGAAGAGAAGATGCAACTGTCTTTGGATTACACCTCTGTGCCTACCCGAGCCACTGTGTTATTCACATATGCCTTGAATGGCCTTTTCTGCATCTGGTACCCATTATTGTCAGTGTAGAGCAGCTGCCCAGTGCTCAAATTCGTGCTTGTCCTCAGAATTGCTTCACGATTTAGTTCCAGAGGCCCAACGCTGTACTCTTGCTCTATCCTATGGCAAAGCAACTCCCCGTTGTAGCCTCGTGGGACTGTGTACATCCTGGTGTACACTGCATATATGTAGTCCTGAGAAGTAACATCACTGTAGAAATTAGGGAAAAGATACACAGAGTTTACAAAATGGAGGACTTAGGCTGCTTATATCAAGACCTGACAGTCATACATGATGTCACCCTACACACAAGCAACGTCTTTTTGCCTGTTTTCCATATATTTCACGTACACATATCACAGAACCACAGAATGTCAGGGATTGGAAGGGACCTCAAAAGATCATCTAGTCCAATCCCCCAGCTGGAAGCAGGAACATCCAGATCAGGTCACACAGGAAGGTGTCTAGGTGGGGTTTGAATGTCTCCAGAGGAGCAAACCCCACACCCTCTCTGGACAGCCTGTGCCACTGTTCTTTCACCCTCACACTGACAAAGTTTTTTCTTGCATTTCTGTGAAACCTCCCATGTTCCAGCCATTTGCCCTCTTGACCTGGCTCATGCTCACCCTGCTGTCCACCAGGCTCCTTTCCCCTCCGCTGCTCTCTAACAGCTCAGTCCCCAGCTTCTGCTGACACATGGAGTTGTTCTTGCACAGATACAAGACTCAACACTTGCCCTTCTTATATTTCTCTGAATTTCTCCCCAAGTAAGATGAAGTTAGCTGCAGTTTTCACTGAACTCAACTAGGAACCCAAGAGAAGCTGCACTGCAAAATGAAGCAGAGAAGATAACTCTGAACAATCTTCCCCACTCTCTCCCTGCAGCAATATGTGCTATTTAAAGGAGATGCTTTGTCAGCACTGTTTAGCAGATGCATGCTTGGTACTCTGCCTGAATCCTAAGCAGTACACACAGCTCACTGTTTAGGAGCAACTACACTGAATTGATGTCATACATGTCCACAGAGAACTGAAGATTCCAGTGAAGTGAAGCTGTAATAGTGTCGTACCTGTAGAAATACTGTCGTATCTCTGTCACCAAGGTTCCAAAAACCACTTCCAGTTCCACTGCTTTTGCTACTGGAACAGCTGAAGCATTTGGGGCAAATAAGTAGTTATCTGAAATGGGTCCTTTCATCACATCTCCATTCACATGGTACTCAAGGAACTCCTGGGTCAACTGGACAGTCTGGTTGGTCTCCCTGTGAATCAAGAGAAGAGGAAAAATTTTCTTACTTACAAACAGATGCAATACTGGAGTGCAACATGAATTAGGCAGGGAATATAAGAAAAAATTAATCTCTTTCCTTAGAGTGGATAACTGATTTGATAAGATTTAGGAAATGAAGGCAGCAGAGAATTAAAGTTTTTCCCATTAAGACATATGTCAGTGTGTAAATGGAGTTTCTATGTAATTTTGTACTTTCATAAAACAGAAATATCATCTACATTAATTCATTGTTTTGATGCCACATGAAAAAAACCTACCTATTACCCCAAAATTTATCAATACCTGAAGGGGACCTACAGAAAGGCTGGGGAAGAACTTTTTAATGGGATACAGAATGTCAGAACTAAGAGTAATGGATGCAGATTGGAAGAGGGTAGATTTAGGCTGGAGATAAGAAAGAAGTTCTTTCCTGTGAGGGTGGTGAGACACTGGAACAGGTTGCCCAGAGAGGTTGTGGATGTGCCCTCCCTGGAGCTGTTTAAGGCCAGGCTGGATAAGGCACTGAGCAATCTGGTCTAGTGGGAGGTGTCCCTGCCCTTGGAAGGGGAGTTGGAACTAGATGATCTTTAAGGTCCCTTCCAACCTGAACTACTCCATGGTGTGATTTCAATTCATATTTTTGTGAGTAAAGTGACATTCACTCACAGATGTGCTCATAACAGCAAGTCATGCTGGTAGATTATAAAGACTGAAGTGCATCTTCAATGAGTAATCACGTGGTCAATCCCTGCCAAGCAGTAAAGGATCCTACAATTAGTAACTCTGGGTGCTGCTTTCCCAGATGTTCGGTTGAAATGTTTCTAGTGGGCTGTGTTAGAAGAAATCCTCCAAAAATCATCTGTGCACAGGATACTATAAAGACTAATTCCTCATTACGTCTCCTTTCTCCCCTGATGCTTACAGTTGAGCTCTTCATGACTCCATATCACAGTCTTTGGAAAGTCATGTGAAGGCAATTTGAGATGCTATTGCCCTCAACTACTTGTTCTACTCCTTTCTTTGAAGCCTTGATGGCCAAAGAGGAAAAATCACTTCATCTGGCATATACACTGCCAGCATTTTAGCTAATCACTTGTCAGAAAGAGTGGTTCATGACTTGCAAAACACCAGTGATTAGTAAAAGAAATCTCCTGCTTGACCACTTAAGGCTCAATGTGGAGTATGTGTGCTTGCTTATTTATTTTTAATACAAACACACATTCACAACCCCCTTTAGTTCTGAAGTACAACGAGGTTCTGCTGTCTACTAGTTAATAGTGTAAAATGTCATCTCAGATGGTTAGACAGGATACAAAACTACAGAAAGAGTGTGAAATCACACCTTATACAAGTGCTATTTTTCCTGTAGAAAGGAGGGTGTGAGAAATAAAGAAGAGGTATAAAGAATGTAAAAAAAAATTGTTAGTGAAGTCTGAGAATTAAGGTATATTACATAGTCTTTGAACTTATTTTTACCAAAGTTTTTACAGAAACCAATACATTATAGAAAAGAAGCAAATAATCTCACCTGTCTGTAATGCTGTGCATTAGATAGGTGTTCTGGTCAAACAAGACCTGGTAGCAATCATTAACCACAGGAAGCAACTGATGATTCTGTTCCTCTGGTTGAGTTAGGTCTTTTCTCCTGTACTTGACAGATCTCCCAATAAATGCTGACTGCTTACCATCCAGGCTTCTAACAGTGTATTTTCTGTAGCTCAGACCACTTATTTCAACTAGAATATACAGATCATAAGTAGATTTGAACTCTGACGAGCTCTGAACCTGTGTGTTAAAATACACAACAATGCCCCATTAGAGAAAATCAATCAGCAAGGCAACTGTCTTCATGTGTTAAGTTCTAACTCACAAAAAAATAACTACTACTTTAAAGTAAGTTTCTAAACATGCCATTCTTTTAATTCTCAATCATAAGGAAGATCCAAGCTGCCTTTAATTGGGAGGTTGTTGGATCAGGATTAAGCTTAGCCTTTCTGGTGAAGGAAAGAGGGTCACTAAGCAAATTGCTTAGATGGGAGTAGAAATGATCACAAATTAAACTAATGAGTATTCTTAATGACAGAAAAGAGACTGAAATGTAAGGGATGTGACAGAGAGGTTATGGATGACCCTTCCCTGGAGGTGTTTAAGGCCAGGCTGGATGAGGCATTGAGCAACCTGGTGTAGTGGGAGGTGTCCCTGCCCATGGCAGGGGGTTGGAACTAGATGATCTTTAAGGTCGCTTCCAACCCAAACCGTTCTATGATTCATTCTATGATTCTAAGAGGCAGGATCAAGTCAGTGAAAAGTGATAAGAGAAAGAACAGCAACAGAAAGAACCAAAGATAAAGTACCTGCACTGGTACAGAATGTCCCAGTTCATCATATACACTCATTTCCACGTGGCTGACAGAAACCACGACAAAGGTAGTGATGTTCCATGCCAGTGGATTATAGACAACCACATGCTGGTCAACATCTGCAGCACCTTTGTGAATGCAAACAAAGCTGTTGGTCACTAAAGCATCTCTTTTTGAAATGTAGCACTAAAAAGCACTTGAAAGATCTGCCAAAGTACAACCATCTTAAAGAGATTTTAACATCAAGCCTCATGGTAAAACTTCAGGATTGAAAAATGGAAAACAATTTTTAGGACTTCATAGCAATCTCTTCTGCTTTATTCTTCTGTTCTTTACCCAATGAAAAGAGATCACATATTCAGCAAATGACACCTGAGTTGAATGTAGATGCATTTAGTGAAAATAAAACAGCTTACCACAACTTACTGTCATGCAGCATTAACTTTATCAGAGTTATACAGAAGATCAAATGAGAAGTTTAAAGTGAAAACAAGCCTGTAAAAAAATCAAATCAGCCTCTTGCTGTCAGGGTTTGAGGTAGAACAGAACCATGGCAATGCTCATTCTGACAGTTTAAAAAGTTTCCAAATTAAAGATAAAAGGGAATGTATAGTCCTTAGAATAGAAAATACATTAACATATTTTATACAAGCCTGCAGCAACCTCTAATAAAACAGTTTTAACAGTGATTGTGCTTCTAAATGAGTAATCCTCCATTGCACAGTGAGGTTAGTTCACTAATTACCACAATGAGCACCTCTTTCTCCTCTCTGTTTCAAAACTGAGTCTGAATCTGGAAGCCGAATCTAACATATGCTCTGCCTAACAGTCTTGGTTTCAGATGCTTGAGATCTGAGAGCTGATGAATTCATCTGAGCTTGCCTTGAGAGAGCTGCTAGACCTGAGGCAAACAGGATGCTCCAGTCATGGTTCATGAAACTTAGATGGTACATAGCACATTGATTATTTTGGAGGAAAACATGATAGCTTCCATCAAACAGCCTAAAATTGGAAAAGCTGTGTTAAAAAGTACCTGGTGTTCCCGAGTCATTAATGGAAATAGAAGAATAGACCTCTCTGTTCTTCTTGGCATTGTTCAAGTCCAAGATTATGGAAGCCATTAACTTCTTTACGTTAAGCATTCCATACATCAAGTTCTTCATGTACATGTCCTTCACCTTGGGAGACTCTGTGCCTGTGACACCATCATGGTGCTGGACCTTAGGTTTAAGATTAGTTTGAAAGGTCACAATGCAACAGGACAACACCTTCAGGTTTGCATTTGTATTAACACAGTTTACTAAACCTCAGCATATTACTTAAAATAATTACTGAATAATAATAATAAAAAAAATAATAACATGCTTACAGCTATATTCACAATTTGCCTACTCAATATTGTTAGATATAGATAGAATTAAATGGCCAAAGACAAGAACACAGATTTCCCTCTATCCTTATGTTAATATTTAGAAATTACTCAACTTATATACTTAGGGAAAAAAAAAAACCAAGTTAGTAAAAACCAGAATGCAGCAAAAAATACTGTAACAAGACAGGTTTTTCATTTCCTACCAGGATCTGAACAATAACCTATATGACAACATATTTATTACCAGCAAATCATTGAGGCCTGTAAATGGTTAATGATACAAGACTGATGACTGAGCTGAAGTTTGAAAAGAGAAATCTGTCCTTCCTCTTCTGATTTGCAGAAGGAGAGATTATCAGAAGTTTCTACATAGTTCATGTTTGCTCGGTTGTTTGATGTTTAAAAATAATTTTGTAAATAATAAAAATAATAACAATAAAACTAACATAAAGAGAAGGAATTTCAGGTGCAGAGTTTGAAACTACATACTCTTTCATTGGCTGAAGAAAACATCTGCTGGTAAGTACATCCTGAATGCACAGCTAAGGGGCTGAAGTCATGTTTCAAGACATGATTTTTGAAAATAAGCTGGTTTTTTTCACTTATAACTTTCTGAGGGGGAAAGTTATTTCTAAAAACATAAAAGCAACCTAGAGACACTTCAGCAGAAACACTCCAAAGCTCTGCCTTTGGGCAATAAACATTTTCATTCAAGTTAAAAACCCAATCTATATTTACCTCTGAAACTGCCCATCTAAGGCTCTGAAGTTGCCTTAAGGCTTCACATTTGCAAACAGAACCTCCTGGATGTTTCTGGATGTACTGTGTGAAAAAGGACTCTCCAGCATAAAGCAGTGAACTTGCTCTTCTTGAGATTACTTTCAATGTGCTCCGGGAAGTATAAAACCCAGTCCAGGCTTGAAAAGGCTCTGTCAGGAGTTGAACAGATTGAATATATGTCAAAACACCACTTCTGTTATCACTTACTTGGTATCTGCTATCATAGAATCACAGAGTTGGAAGGGACCTTCAAAGGTCATCCAGTCTCACCCCCTGGAGTGAGCAGGAACACCCTGCACTCGACCAGGTTGCTCAGAGCCTCACTAAGACTGGCCTTGAATGTCTCCAGGGACTACTACTGTACAATCTCCTGCATGGAACCTGCTAAGGGTTACACATCAGCCCTCAGATGGAATGGTCATAAACCCTACAAAGAAACAAATTGGAAAACTTTCCTAAAGGAGAGTTGATTTAAAGTCATAGTCAACTAAGTAAAAGCTGTGTTTGCAGAGACTTCTTCTTTATGCATCTGCACAAAAGAACTTTAGAAGTTTCACTGAAGGACATTTTATTGCTCACTAAAAAAGTGGATTATAATCCTTGGCTATGGCTTGATACGAGCTTACTAAATTCCCCTCTTTTAGTCAAAGGGATTTATTCTTAAATTTCATTTCCTCAAAACAGAGCAGACAGTGATGTGGAATCATGACTCCAAAGTACTGCAGCACTTTAAAGCACATCAAAAGATGCCCTCAAGTGGTCAGTGCTAAGTATTTCAACAATTATTTTGTGCTAATATGTTCTAGTATCCCATGCAGTAAATACAAACACAAGTATTTGTTTTCAAAGCCTCCAAATCTTTACTTAAGAGGGTCTTCTGTGATTTGAGGAGGTTTTTTTTCTAAATATACCCCTGACAAATAGTTTTTCCAGAGAGAAGACTCAGAAAGTGCTTGATGAAGTGTACATATTATCATAGAATGGTTTGGGTTGGAAGGGACCTTAAAGATCATCTAGTTCCAACCCCCCTGCCATGGGCAGGGACACCTCCCACTACACCAGGTTGCTCAGTGCCTCATCCAGCCTGGCCTTAAACACCTCCAGGGAAGGGCAACCTGTTCCAGTGTCTCCCCACCCTCACAGTACTTTTTTCTTACATCCAGCCTAAATCTACCCTCTTCAGATTCAACAACCTGCTACCAACCTAGGATCAAAAGCAACAATTAGAAAACTAGATCTGCTGCCCAAAATCTCCAGGACAAATTCTCTTTGGGCCTGACAAAAATGCTAGAATTTCAAATAGGATGAATTCAAGATTAGAAGCACCATACAGTGGGGGGAAAAAAGGAAATAGTTCTCTAGGACTTCAAACTTGAGTTTCCAAGGCATATCTCAGATGTGACACTGAGCCCAAGAAGTGACTCATAACAAAATGGCATGGAAAAGAATGAGAGAGGATTAATCATCAAGAAGCAAAACAGCACGTGGGAGAAAAGTGCACTCAGTCCTCTGCTGCAATTGCAAAGCCGGGTAAGTTCATTTTGGGGAAGAAATTGCATCTCTGTGTGGGCACCCAGCTGGAACACTGAAGGTGTTCTCTTACGCAAGCTAATGGCAATTGTCTGCTGCCTGTAAATGATGCCAAAAGATAGGGGTAAGAGCCCAGATGTGAAAGGATATTAGCACTTAAAGCTGGCAGAACATTCATCAGCAAGCTGTTAGATGTGACACGATCCCCCAGAGCGAGGTGAGTAAGGGATGGGTCTGTGGAGTGAGTCATAGGAAGAGATGGTTATTTTTATTCCTTTAAAAGTTAACAGACACTTTACAGGATACTGGCTGCATAAGCTAAATTTGGCTTGGAATACTCTTGAGATATACATCCAGCAGTGCCAAAGAATGTGTGATGGCTACAATTAGAGAGAAGTATTTTAATGATACCAGTGATATTTTAGAGATAATGCAGGCAAGGAAACAAATTGATGAGTTTAGAAACTGAGAAGTCGGCTGTATCTTCTCTATCTGTCCTTTGGTATGAGGCCAAATTGTGTCAAGTTCTGGGGCCCTCAGTTGAAGAAGGACAGAGAACTGCCTGAGAAAGTCCAGTGCAGAGCAACAAAGATGATGAAGGGATTGGAGCATCTCCCTTCTGAGGAAAGGCTGAGGAAGCTGAGTCTCTTTAGCTTGGAGGAGACTGAGGGAGAATGAGGTGACCTCATTAATGTTTATGACTATTGAAAGGGTGAATGTCAGGATGGAGCCAGGTTCTTCTTAGTGACCTCCAGTGACAGGACAAGGGACAACAGCTGCAAGCTGGAACACAGGAGGTTCCACAGAAATATAAGAAAAAGCTTTGTCAGAGGGTGAGAGAACAGTGGCACAGGCTGCCCAGAGAGGGTGTGCAGTCTCCTCTGGAGACATTCAAACCCTACCTGGATGCCTTCCTGTATGACCCGATCTGGGTGTTCCTGCTCCAATGGGGTGCTCGGACTATATGATCTCTTGAGGTCCCTTCCAATCCCTGACATTCTGTGAATCTGTGAAAAGGATAAAAAGGATGTTGGGTATGGCAACATCCTTTTTTCATACCTTCTCAGTACTTTTCAGCTCTGCTCGATAAGAAACAACTAAGCAGCTGCCATGAATTTGTGTCAGAAACTATGAAATTTCAGAAATACAGGTGTTAGGTTATAAGCCTTTTTGAAGCTAATACAATTTTCTTTGCCCAAGAATGTGAAAGAGCTTTTCTTTAAAGAAAATGACAAAATGTTCTCCTAGAGCTACAAGAGACTTTAAAGGATCATTACATTAATATTTTGCTTGGATTTCAAAGGGAATCCACCAGACATTCTTACGTAGTATGTTTTACTTTATATAGATTGGGTTTGGAGATCACAAACTGTACTCTTGACAGTATGTAATAAATTTAATCCAGTCTTCCTGGAATTTCATACAGTGTGGACATCAAGCCCTGAGCACTAAATCTTCCACTATGACCACTACTATTCCACTGTGTGAATGAAGTGGTACCCTAAGAGCTTCTGGATTGCCTGGCACTTTTGGTTATCTGCCTCGCTTCTTCTTCAGATGTTCTACTCCATGATATGCCTCTCATCTCTGCTCTAATTACAACATAAATATAGCCTGAATTCAGCTTTCCTTTGCACTCGTTAACCAAAGATTGGAAAACAAAAACCTCAAGAAAGATTTCTTGCCAAGTCTGCCTATTTCTATATTCTTTCTTTCAATACCTCTTCCTCCACCTGTTGCTTCCAATGGCCTCAAAGAAATATTCAAACCACTGCCATACTTTATAGATTGGTTTGGGTTGGAAGGGACCTTAAAGGTCATCTAGTTCCAACCCCCCTGCCATGGGCAGGGACACCTCCCACTAGAACTGGTTGCTCAATGCCTCATCCAGCCTGGCTTTAAACACTTCCAGGGAGGGAGCATCCACAGCCTCTGGGCAACCTATTCCAGTGTCTCCCCACCCTCAATATAAAAGTATATAAATTAAACTTTTTATGTTTACATAAGATTTATATGCTACACTTATATAGTATTTATATATTATACCTTTCTTATACTGCTAGGTTAGGATCAACGTGTCTATCTGATGACACTTGGTAGTGTAAATAAATGTTATAAGGAGATGCTGGTTTTCCTCTTACTTTACGTCTCATTTTCTCAATTTTCCTTCATTAAAATTTCAAATAGGTGCATTTGGGGCAGACACTGTGCAGCTGTGGACTTGATTACCTGTTGAATATGGAAGAAAGTCTTGAGAGTCCCGAATTTCCCACGTAAGATTTCTGTTATAAATTGCTTGGAAGTAATCACCAAGGGTGGCATACTGGGCAGTCACTCCCAACTCATCAGAATGCTTGTTGATATAATCCAACAACAGGTCCATGTTGGAGAACTGAACAGATGCATTGAAGAACTGTTTGTCACAGCCCTGAAATTCCAAAAACAGAACAGCCAAATGACTTTGGGCCCTGTAATTTAGAAGGATGTTGCTTTTTTGTTTTTTTTTTTAACACCAAAGTGCTATTTCTCTTGATCTTGGCTGCCTATATGAAAGTTATTTGTTACAAATGTCAAGTATGAGTAGGGTCACATCACAGAATCACAGAATGTCAGGGATTGGAAAGGACCTATAGAGATCATCTAGTCCACAGATCACAGTTCCACAGATCAGCAGACATCCAACCACCATCACAGACTGGGAGAAGTGAGTTGACACACCATATTATGCAAAACCATGCAGGTTCATGGTAGCAATTGGAAAATGCCTACATACATACCTGGAAAGACAGTCTTTATTTCTTTTCACACTGCATTTCTCCCATTTAGCAGAAAATATGGAAGTTCTTATTTTCTACTCTTAAAAGCTTACTTAACAGCTTTGGGAAGTGCCAAGGACATGATGTCAAGCGAAACAATCTGGACAGAGAGATCTCCATAGCACAAATGTCACACCATGTGTTGCTGATCCCCCATCACTATAGCACTTGTGATGCTCATCCAATTAGTTAAGAGAGTTGGTGATGCACTGTTTATGAAATCAGATTTTTTTGGGTCTTTTGAGCACATTTGCACATCTTCTGCTTTCTGTTGGAGGCATCTCAGTACAGACTATCCTCATGTACCAATATAGTTCAAAACAAGGTGTAAATAATTACATCTTTGTTCAGCTACAGTAGTTCAAAAGAAAATGAGAGTCAGTCAGCCTTGGCACCATGTGTGTTCTTACAGTATCAGTATGGACACAAATCTGAAGCACAATTACATACTAAGGTACCTTCTCCTCAATAGAAGGCCTTCCAATCCTGACATCCATTTAAACACATCCTCATCCGCACCACTGTATGCATGAGACAGAAAACATTGTTCAGGTTAATCCTTTAGCACTATCCTTTTTCACAGAATCACAGAATGTCATGGATTGGAAAGGACCTCAAAAGATGATCTAGTCCAAGCCCCCCTGCTGGAGCAGGAACACCCAGATCAGGTCATGCAGGGTTTGAATGTCTCCAGAGAAGACTCCACAACCTCTCTGGGCAGCCTGTACCAGTGTTTTGTCACCCTCACTGTCAAAAAGCTTTTTCTTGTATTTTAGTGGAACTTTCTGTGTTCCAGCTTGCAGCTATTGTTCCTTGTCCTGTCACTGGAGGTCAGTAAGAAGAGCCTGGCTCCATACTCCTGACACTCTCCCTTTACATATTTAGAGACATGAATGAGGTCACCCCTTAGTCTCCTCTTCTCCAAGCTAAAGAGACCCAAGCTCCATCAGCCTTTCCTCAGAAGGGAGATGCTCCAATCCCTTCATTGTCTTTGTTGCTCTGCACTGGGCTCTCTCCAGCAGTTCTCTGTCCTTCTTCAACTGAGACCAGAAATGAAAAATTTTAAAAAAATTTATTATTTGATAAAGGCAGCAATTTATCTTCAAAGTTTAGCAGAGGCATCTCAGGGTTGAAGGAAGTAAGCCAAGGAAGCTCTATTTTTCTTGGCAATCTCACCTTCCACTTTATTTGATGAGCCAAGTGAGTTTAACCTCATGAGCTAAACCCATTCAGCTCATGAATGAGTTGAACCTGATGAATTCAACTGAACCTGGAGACATTACTCCCCCCCTCTCTTTCCCAGATACGAGTGCCACCTCTATCCCTTCCCCATTTCCTATATGTTTCAGGTAAGGTCACTGTCACATCCTTTATGAATCCTGGTGACATGTACTGTCCCTCAGACCTAACAGAGTAAGTCACCGGGCAGAAAATTGGAAATTCTGCTTTCAAGTAAGAAAGTTGCTCTGAGATAACCAGAAATTTCCTGCATTTATGCAACAGAAGCTGGGAAACAACTACAAACTGCAAAGATGCAGGTTTGCATCTACACATCTGGAATTTACTCATCCTATTCAAAACTCTCCCTTCTTCATTTCAGCATAAATTTCACTATAGCACTACTAAAGAATACTATATCCAACTTTTCCTATTGCTGTCTTAAAGAAATTCATTATAAGCAATAGTGTTACAAACAGGGGAGAAAAACCAGTGACTCAAAGCTGTGTAAGAAAATGTTTGTATCTCTTTGCAACAACAGATTTTGTGGTGAAATAGCCACCTTAAGAACATATCAGCACACATCAGCCTTCAACGTCATAATTATGCAAGCCACACCACTCATCAAAATTGAAAACCAGGCTATACATTCATTTTAGATAAAGTTATTCTTTCCTAAGGAGTTACAATGAGTTTCATCATAGCTATTGCATGCAGGACATAATTAATGCAGGACATTGCTGAAAAAGCACTTGGCTGACCAAGGTGGGATGTATTGCCCCCTCCCTGGAGGTGTTTAAGGCCAGCCTGGACAAGGTACTGAGCAACCTGGTCTAGTGGGAGATGTCCCTGCCTATGGCAGTGAGATTGTAACTTGATGATCTTTAAGGTCCCTTCCAACCCAAACTATTCTATGATTCTATGAAATTTCTAACTAAAATACAAACACCATATAAGAAAATGATTACTTGACAATTACAAAAGATGTTGTCTACTACATTCTCTTCTAGTGAAATTTTGTTAACAGAGAGTTATGCTGTGCTAAGCTGTTATATAGTTGGCAGACTGTACAAGGAATGTTCTAGTTTTAAAAAATCATTATTAATCAGACACTTGGCTTCCACTTACTAGAATAACATTTTACCAACATGTGGTTTGCACCTGCACAGGTGGAGAGATACTGGAAGAGGTTGCCTAGAGAGGTGGTGGAGGCCCCATCCCAGGAGACATTCAAGACGAGACTTGCTGAGGCTCTGAGCAGCCTGATCTAGTGCAGGACGTCCCTGCTCACTGCAGGGGTGTCGGACTAGATGTCCTTTGAAGGTCCCTACCAACTCTATGATTCTATGACTCTATTCCATGAAATATGCAGTACATACTTAGTGAAATACCACCTATCTGCTGCTCATGCTGTTGGTGCACTTGCCACTTCTAAAGCAAATGCTGACCATGCACTTACCCATGGCCACAAAACATCACTTGTTCGGAACCAGGCTGCTCTCTCCTTGATGTTTGCCACCATGGTTTGTGCATACAGATGGATGTTGGCCTCTGTGACTGGGAGACTCATGTTTGGATAAACACCATCTTTTGGTGGATCTGGGAAAGTTGCATATCCATTCCAATAAAATCCTGATCTAAGTAGAAGAAGAAAGCAATAGGTCATAAATAGAATTGATTCAACTGGGAAAAAGATACCAAAAGATGCCAGGATAAAATGCAAACACATAGAAAATAAGAAGAAAAAAAAAAAAGGGTTTATATTTGTGGCTAGTATTTAGGTTTCAGTGTTTTATCTCAGGATGGAGGTAGAGGGAATGTTGTCCAGTTCTATTTTTGCATTGTGCAACCTTCCACGTCCCTGCTGCTTGCTGGCACAGATCAAAGAAATCACAGGACAAAAGAGCAAACTTTGTAACAATGAGGATGTTCCCTCAAGCTGGCTTCCTTTACAAAGAGCATCTTATTGGACAAGCCAGTGAGCAAGACAAAGGATTTCAAAAGCTCTCAGGTATTTTCCCAAAGCCAGTGGAAAATTTTACTTGCTTTAGTATATATACAGATAATACACACAATCTCAGCCCAAAGTAGTGCTGAAAATGTCCCATGGAAAATCAATTAACTAGCAGTCCTCAGTATGTATTTCCTGGAGTTTTTAAATCCAAATTTCACAAGTAGAGAAACAAAAGCCCCGTCCTACTTTGGACACTTTCTGTTTATAGCAACTGATTTGTTTCACGTTTTTATTCTATATTTTTTTATAAGAACTGACATGATATATGCAATGTAGTTGAAAGCTGTACCTGTGTTCCAAACCTCCTGGCACTAGAAAATGTTATTTTTTAAGTCTTACAATATTTTGCAGTGTTTTTAATACTTGCCAGTCATAAGTGTCACTTTTGAGGATTCAACTATTAGGTACTGAGCAAACATCAAGTCTTATGGTGGGTAGCTGGGGGTGCTTAATAATTCTGACTCAGATCTAGAGTCTAGACATCTACTACAGGTCAGGAGAAAGCAGCATAATACTCTTGAGAGAAAAAATGGTCAAAGAAAATGCTTAAACTCCAATGATGTAAACTCTCAGAAGTGAAGAACATTTCTACCTGTTTGAAAAAGGTATCTGTGATGGGGTGCAGTAGCTGTACTGATCCATAACATGGGTGAAGATCTCCTGTCTTTCAGAGAGGGAAGGAGAGCCCTGCCATACAAACTGAAGCTTCTGGAAAACAAAACAAAACAAAGAAAAGGTAAGAAACTGTTACCCTTGCACAAGCACAGACATGATGAGTAGCTTAAGACTTCAGAGTGCCTTCCAACATTTGTAATACTTTAAGTGCTTTGACTTAAGACCAGCCAATGGTATCCCAAGCAAGGGGAGATACCTATATACTATAGGAGGCTACCACAGAATTGGTTGAGTTGGAAGGGACCTTCAAAGGCCACCTAGTCCAGCCCCCCTGCAGTGAGCAAGGACGTCCTGCACTAGATTAGGTTGCTCAGAGCCTCATCAAGACTGGTCTTGAATGTTTCCAGGGATAAGGCCTCCACCACCTCTCTGGGCAACCCGCTCCATTGTTTCACCACCTTCATCCCCTTCTTCTTAATGGCCTGTAATATTGTCTCTTTCTTTTTGAATTGATGGCGAAGAAGACAAGGCAGCACACTGCCACAATACAGCTAAAATCTTACCACTGGCATTAAACTTCACTTGTTTTAGTGGAAGTTGAACACCCATAAGCTTGGAAAGATCCAGATGTAGTCTGGATTGCACCATACTCAGTGGGAATCAAAGTTTAGTCAACTGAAACAGAATTTTTACAGTTTGGAAAACCTCCAGACTGTCAGATGCCAGAGGAAAAAAAAACCTTAGATGGGAAAAGACTGACAAAAACTCTCAATAGAATTCAGCAGAATAGAAATTCTATGATTCTAAGTATCACAATTAATTGCAAATACAAGGTGGGAGGCCCTGGCTTCACCAATTGAAAATGAAATTCTGTTGTCTTCTTCACAGATGCTTAAGTTTCACATAAGACCAAAAACTGCCAAATACCCAGCTCATCTTGACCAAAAATCATAATGACATTACTGACCACATTACATGGATTCAATATATTTCACTATGTCAGAGAAGAAATACCTGAATCTCCTTGCACAGATCAAAGCGGTGCTTATCTCAATGTCATGTCTCAAAGTACTGTAAGTAGAGGCTGGCAATGTTTACCTTGTTCTTCTGCATGTCAGCCTTCAGATCATAGTCAATCCGAGAAATAAGATGAGCATTGAAACCAGCCAGAGCAAAAAGTGTTGGTGTTGTAGCTGAAGCACCAAAAGGATCAACGTGCCAAGAAAACTCAGGCCTGATCCCAAATGTTTCAGATAAAAATCCATGGCCCTCTGCAAAACAAAACTTCCTCCCATTAGGAACACTTATGCAAGTTCATTTTATAAATTTAATGCGTACATAGTATTATAGATAAGCCCTAAAAGGACAGTTCTTTGTTGCTGTTTTCCAAAGTGTTTAAAGTTTCAAAAATGTAACGATTCACAGCAGAAATTTTCATACTGACAACATTAATTTTGCTATGCTGAGTATAACTTATTAACATTATAAAAGATGAACAACAAAAAGGAATTATGATTAGAGACAGGCCTGGGAAGAAGTAGTTAGATACAGATTAGGTTAGGGCTAATAGCAAGGTTGGAGTCTGCATGAAGAGAATAAACTGGGTTCAGTTTGTGTTTGCTCTAATCATCACACTCACTCTCAGAACATTTCAGTCTCATATCAATGACAAAGGGACAGGGAAGCCATTCCATAAACAAAAGTAGTATGAATATGATCCTCAACATAAAATAAAAAAAAAAAGCACCTCCACAGTTTCAGAGTAATCTTGATACAATGTTGTTTACAAACAATGTTATTAATTTTGTATTGCAGTGAGTTTCAAAGTAAGATGCCCTTAAACCAGACAACATAAAAAACTCAAAGTCTTTAAATGAAAATAAAATAACCAGCTAAGCAGCAGATTGTATTCTGAACTCCCATACTCTAGCTCATTGTCATTAAAAGAAGCCTAAAAAAATTGGAGACTATCTTTTCACAGTTCTGGAATTGAGCTCAGAACTACTTGAAAATACAACCATAGATTCCCCACTTTGGACTAACTCGATTTCTTTTTTAAAGAGAGTTCATACTCAGAATGAAATGTTTAATTGGAAATAATGTTGGTTTTGCAGCTAAATCCAGTGGGAGAAATGATAGATGAGAATTTGACAAAAGGATTATTCAGTCCATGTTAGTGTTTTCTTTGAACGAGTTCTAGGATTGGTGTATCAAGCCCATAAAACAAGCTTTAAACATAGGAGTCAGGAGTCAGCTGAGGAAAAAAATATAAATGTTTATTCCCTCTCCTGTTCTTGGCCAGAGAGTAATTGGTGACTTGCTGAGATGCAAAAGCATCTGCCATCCCTGTGCTCCTGACGAAGGGCAATGAGCAAGGAACAAGGAAGAGTCAGATTCTGCAAATAACAGTGTTTTCTGACTCTCTCTACTCTCCTATGTAGGAAGCTGTGTGTAGCCCTGAAATGGGCAGGGTTGATACCAGCCATGACATAAATCTTGTGCTAATACATCCCCTCTCATCCTAAAAAGCATGGTGGACTCCCTGAGAGAATTTTATAGGCATCCTTATAAAAAGTCCTCCTGACACATAGCACAGGCCTGATGCACTTAAAATCCCTGGTGCTATACAGCAGAAGTATCTAAAATACTTATTTAAATAGCTTAATGAAGACACCTCCTATTATTCACCTTTGCAGAGAAAACTAATTTCTTTTTTTCTGAGGGGTTGGGATTTCCAAGAGAAAATGAATTTCAGGATTTTAGCAGCAGCTAAGTGTTTTCAGAACACTCCATATTCTTTGACACTTAGTACAATGTGTCGATCTTTTCTACCTACTAAATTGTCAGTGTTACAGAAGATTTAGGCTGGATATAAGAAAGAAAGAAAGAAAGAAAGAAGGGTGATGAGATACTGAATCAGATTGCCCAGAGAGGTTGTGGATGCCCACTCTCTGGAGGTGTTTAAGGCCAGGCTGGATGAGACACTGAGCAACTTGGTGTAGTGGGAGGTGTTCCGGCCCATGGCAGGGGGGTTAGAACTAGATGATCTTTAAGGTTCCTTCCAACCCAAACAATTCTATGCCCCCACAGTGGGGGCATGATTGACCCCATTTCTTTTTTTTTCCTTATCCAGAGAGAGAGAACCTAAATACTGAAAGACTTTAAACCATCAAATGGAGATGTGTAACATACATAGCAAAACCAGTAACTCAAGAGAGGTGACTCTCCTCCACTGCTCTGCTCTTGTGTGACACCACCTGGAATACTGTGTCCAACTCTGGAGCCTCTAATTCAGGTGGGACATACACCTGTTGGACCGAGTTCAGAGGAGGGCCACTACAATGATCACCACAGGAGCATCTGTCCTATGATTGTGATTGCTCAGCCTCAAGAAGAGAATTCTGACCTTACAGTGGTCTTTCAGTACCCGAAGGCAGGATACAAGAAATATGGAGAAAGACTTTGCAGGGTTGTGTTGTGACAGGATGAGGGAGGATGGTTTTAAACTGAAAGAGGAGAGATTTAGATACTAGAAAGAAATTCTTTACTGTAAGTATGATGAGACACTGGAATAGGTTCCCCAGAGAAGCTGTGGATCCCTCTGAGTGTTCAAGGCTAGGCTGGACTGGGCTTTGAGCAACCTGGTTGTAATGGGAGGCATCCCTGCTCATGGTTGGAACCAGAAGATCTTTGAGATCCCTCCCAATCCAAGCTATTTAATATTCAAGTCCAAACAAGTTGGAAGAAGTTTTAAGAAGTTAGAAATTTAAAAAGGGAAGTAGCACATCTCTTGGCAATATACATCTATTTCTAACATAAATCAATGAAACTGCAAGCCAGGCTTCAGTAACCCTTCTGCTTACTGCAGAACTGTTGTATGGTGGTTTTTTGTTTTTTCTTTTAAGGAAATTAGGAAGTAAAACATAAGAGATGCTTTAACCAGTTCTTACAGAGTAAGAAAATGATAGCAAATTTGAGGTGATGAAAAACAAAAATAAGCCCCTGAGGTTGTAACAATGAAAAAGGAAAGTTAAATGCAGGCATGCTTACCTGTCAACTGTAAAATCTGATCATCAATTAGTGTCACAGCTTCATCATGCATCACTTGCCCTCCAATGACAAATTCCAGTTGTCCCTCCTGAAGTAACTGATGGACCTATAACATTGGAGTTAGGAGACAGAACATAAACATGACTTCAGTCTTAGTCAAAAAGGCTTCAAATTCGTTTCAGATCAGAGCACATTACCCAGGTACAACACTTCTCAAGAAGGCATCCAAGACAAAATTGGGATAAAAGGCTGTCTGCACTGAGTGCTATCAAAAGGAGAAAAGGGAATAAAACCAAACCAAACCAAAACATATTAATACACTGCACAGTGCATTGATTTATCCAATTTACTAGAGCCAGGTGGCAGACACAAAGGAAGCACTGCCAGGTAGACACTGACCTTCTGGTGCCTCTCAGCAGGGCTGTTATTGTGCCTTTATGCTATCTAAACACCAGGCTTGTCCTCACACACTGTACTGACAGCAACCTGGGATCCTGCCCCAAGGCTATTAGGGCTGGAAGATGAAAACAGAAGATAGTGGTGCTCCTCAAGAAGTTGTCCTCCTGCTGCATCTACTACTTCTGTCCCAGTTTGTAGGCACATCTGTGGAGAGGGAGTCTGTCTGTACTATCACATAATAGTCACAAACACAACCCTTCTATGCTGTAGGTAGCCTCCTTGCCTTCAGAGCATGGCCATGTTGCCAACTCATGACAGACAGATTCCTTTTAGGATGAAATAGCAATTCCATATGTAGCAGGTTTGCCTGCCTCATTAAACCCACTGCTAACCTTCATTTCTGGGCTCATTTTCTTAGTTTAAAAACTGTTAATGTATAACTATTAGTTTGACTGTTCAAAGTTTTTATGAGGTTTAGTTTTTTTAAAATTTCAAGCCACTAGAAAAAAACATATGCTAATCAGTACAAACTTTAGCAAATGTGTAGGATGAAGCAGGGGGGTCACTGTTTGCATGGAGGGACTCTTTTCTTTTTCTAGAAGTGCTATGGAGTCTTCTGTGGTTTTTTTAGTCACTGTAAGTCACTACCCAGAACTTCAAAGATGACTCAAATATCGAACACAGAAAGTTTGTATAAATATATTTTAATCCCCACCCNTTTGCATGGAGGGACTCTTTTCTTTTTCTAGAAGTGCTATGGAGTCTTCTGTGGTTTTTTTAGTCACTGTAAGTCACTACCCAGAACTTCAAAGATGACTCAAATATCGAACACAGAAAGTTTGTATAAATATAATATATGATGCCAGTTCCAGAGCTATTATGTTTATTTCCCCAGGAACCTTCAGGGAATGCCCCTGTGTCTTCTCAGATATGATGCCAGATTGTCAATTTTGATTATAATCATCTCTTGTTCACAATGTTGTGAAAATGCTTCAGGGCTCAGCATTCATAAATTAGTTCCAGCCAACTGTGGTGACTGATTAGCATGCTGGGAGATCAGGTAACTGATATCTGGTGTCAGCACAGAACTGGTCCTGACCTACATGAAAAGCATCTGTGGCCATTATTCCCCCAGTTGGATGGATGTCCAAAAAAGGATAACTCTGATTCAAATTCTGAGCCACAGAAATGGATTTTTTGACATGTTTTGTGGATCCACCGAGAGGCTGAAAACACAAGAAAAATAATTCAAGTAATTTAAATAATATCCAATCATGGGGAAAAAACCAAACCAGTACCACCAGTGCCAAACACTCTCGCTGGCCAGAACAGGGCAAAAGGAAGGAGGAACCAAGGAAACAGATACAGCAGTAATACAAGCAGCAGGCTGCTGTGGCAGCAGAAGAAGACATCTGTGGCCCTGGGGACAAGTACTCACATCAGCTCATCCCTATAAACTAGACAAAAGTGGCTAAGTATCTTTTCTCCCTAGTTCAAATACTCAGACATCAAGCCAGGGTAAGGCAATAGGAATGGTTCACACAAGAAAATACTGTGGAAATACACAAAGTGAGAATTCAGAGTTCCATATCTGGCTGAAAACTCTGCAAAACATTTCACTTCTATATATTTTCTTGTAGAAGCTGTAAAATCAGCCCCCATACCCAGACTGTAACTTTTACCAGCTTCTAAGGCCACAGCTCTAATCCAAAGCGGACATTCCAAAAGCCAAATTAAATCCTGTACTCCAAGTAAAATTAAAAAAATAAGGAAAAAAAAAAAGGAAATAGTAAAACCAGAGAGCCTATACTACAGAAAATCATTAATGCTAGAGTTCAAGTGGAAAAAGCAGGACAGTAACCAGACTGACCCAGTTTTAATGCCCAATCTTTGCAACTTGGTCATGTTAAAAAACATTCCACTCACCCGCAAGCAACACAGCCTTTAAACATGGTTAGAGGTTTGACACACAGTTTAAGAGGAGTTTGGTTTTACTCATTTTGATTTCCAGAGAAGCAAACCATAAGATAACCTGAGAACTGATTAAACATACGTAAAAGCAAAAATTACCCATAATTGGGCTAGGAAATGAAAGGCTGAATTATATGTACTAGTTTTGCATGACTGAGGTCAAATGTGATACACATTTACTGTCCTGAATTACACATAATCTCTCAAATATATATTAGAAACATAAGCCTTTGATTTATATTTGGGTTACAGCAGCCTGATATACTTGAAATAAGATCAACTGACCTTAGGAAGTCAGAGTTGTCTTCTGTACCTGCACAAAGTAGTTCCTATACTATATTTTTAATTGCTCTGCTTTAGTTAGAAAACTGCTCTCAGACAAAAACAGACAAAAAACTGTCCTGCAACTGGCTCGTAGGGGTAAAGTGCCCACATGAAAATTGTGAAATGACCACACAGAGCAAAAGCCCTTGTGCTGAGCTCAGCTGCACACAGGTCATCAGCTCTTATTTAAATACTAAACATTGTAGAACATTCAGAGTGTAGTGAAGAACTAGGTCAACAAACCCCAGAAGAGGTCTCTTTTTCCCCATGAAAAACTAAACAAACAGAAATGTAAAGCACTGCAAGCAACATGTTCCTGTTGGCTGGACCCTGGTAACAAAACAGACCATAGGGCTGTGATGGAGCACCAACAGGAAGATGCACCTGTATATCCAAAACTTATGAGACACGTGACCAACTACTACACTATCAGCCCAGTCTTCGATTTCAGCAAGTTTGGTTCATTCCAGAGGAAAGCAGAAATGACAAATAAAACTTCACAATGCCTTTACTAGGAAAAAAACCCCAACCCAGTCCTCAAATCAAAGCTCTGAGGACTGAAAGGGATCACAGCCTACTGCTATTGAGTCTACATAACCTCTTTGTTGCATTATCCTTGTTTACAGATGGCAGGGTTTTTTCTGAGCAGCACTTGACTGGAAAGAAAAAAACCCTCCTTGTGAGCAGTGTTGGTTGGCAGTTCATGAGCTTCAGATGCTGAGCAGATGTGAGCGCAGCCTCTTTCAGAATCACCCACATCTTACACCAGCATGCTCCCAAATAAGAATGGCACGGATGAAACACCAACTCTAAAGTGTAAAGAGCCTTCAGTGCAGAGGTTACTCCCTCATAATTTCACAATTTCATAATCAAGGTTGGAAGGGACCTTTCCTATAGCTCTCATCTACAGCTGGGGTTTTAACCTCTTGCAACTGCTTTTAAAGGCCTTTCGTAAGAATTACCAGCTTATACAAAACCTGGGTGCAAAAGGAATGGCAAAGTACTTTGACCCCTCCTTGTCCCCTGAACAGAGCATGGATCCCTTGTCAGCAGGCAGTATGTCTCTTGCACAACTTACCTCCTGCTTGTGCTTATCTGTGGCCACGGCTTCCCACCAGAGTCGAAAGAATTCCTGCTCTACAGCAATAAATTTGCGCTGCTTTCCTTTTGTTAGCTCTTCTACAACAGAGCTGTAGACATTTGCTGCATAAGCGTGCATGCTTTCCTGCAAAACAAAAATACATAGAAAATAAACTCTGTTTTGCCAGAATCATCCCCACGAAGGACATGGACATGATTTTTTTGAACAATTTTTCTTTAAAACACAGTTTGTCCACAGAAGTGTTGGACGTCCCAACCCTGGAGATACCCAAGGCCAGGCTTGCTGAGGCTCTGAGCAACTTGTCCCTGCTCACTGCAGGAGGTTGGACTAAATGGCTTTTGAAGGTCCCTTCCAACCCTATGATTCTATGACTCTATTACATGGGCTGCTTCAAACAGGGGCTTGAGGAGAGATCAAAACCCTCACTTTGGCTGCACACCTCCTTTGTACACTCAACAACTAATTACCTCTGGTTATGTACAGCCTCTGAGCCTCCCTGCCTCAAAACACATCCTTTTACTGGGGACCTTACAAAGTCACAGGACAGCTTCCCCCAAGGTAGAAGGAAGAGAAGGCTCAGGGGAGACCTCATAGTAGCTAGGAGTAATGGATGTAAATTTGAAGAGGGGAGATTTAGACTGGAGATAAGAAAGAAGTTCTTTACTGTGAGGGTGGGGAGACTGAATCAGGTTGCCCAGAGAGGTTGTGGATGCTCTCTGGAGGTGTTTAAGGCCAGGCTGGATGAGGCACTGAGCAACCTGGTGTAGTGGGAAGTGTTCCTGCCCATGGCAAGGGGGTTAGAACTAGATGATCTTTAAGGTCCCTTCCAACCCAAACCATTCTATGATTCTATGAAGGTGAGCAGACACCAACACATGCTGTCTTTTTGATGTACTGGGAACAGCTTACCCTGTCCCTCATTGCTTACCTTAAATCAACATTGTCATGAATGCCTCTTCAGCATGAGTGTGGTGAACCACTGCAACAGGTTGTCAAGAGAGGTGCCATCCCTGGACACATCCAAGGCCAGGCTTGCTGAGGCTCTGAGCAACCTGATCTAGTGTACAGAATGTCCCTGCACACTGCAGGGGCTTGGACTAGATGGCCTTTGAAGGTCCCTTACAAATTTATGATACTGTGAATGCAACACTTCCCACTAACATAATTAAAAACCCTTATGCCTTTTGATGGCATGAACTAATAGAATTGTTTCTTCAGAGTAGTATGAGTCTGTGCTGCAGGTGTGCACTGCCATTATAATACAGTGGTATGTATGATGGCTCTAGAAACATCAGTCACGAAAAATAACTCTATTTTGCTCGATGTTTTAAGATAGAGTGAAAATAAAATGGCAAAAGGCTCTTAGAATGAGTTTGGCTGTTGACAAAGAAACATCCAGTGTGAGAGTCTGTCCATAAGCCCTCTCACTGCCATTCCTAAAATCACTTCCAGAATGAGGCCTGTGGACTGCACTGGAATGCAAACATAACATCTGTATCCTTTCATGTTATATCCAATGGTATCAAATGGACATCATCACCTTCATTTCAATGTTGGGCACATCCAAATATTTTATATACTCTCACCCTTGCCAGAACAGATGTAGTCTTCCACCCACTTCAAAGTGATATAGAATGTCCAAGACAATGGTAAAGATCCTAAAATTTTCTGCAATGTCTCTGGTTTCTTGTAACAAAGTTATCTTCATGTCATATCCTCATTGTTTTAACACCTCTTTTCTTAAATAAGAATGCACACTGCAATGCATAAAAATATATCTGAAAGTGATTGAGACATAGATCTCTCACCCAATGAAAACTTAATGGCCACGATGTGTAAGATATTATTAATTTAGGAAAGTTTCCTATGAGAAAAAATTCATATTTTGAAATAATAAGGGGATGATGTGATACAAACCAGAAACAAACTTTCTTAACCCCTTGCTTTCCACAACTGAAATGCAGTAATTTTTGCAAAAATGCTAAAGTTTCATTAGAAAAGGGAAAATATTTGAATGTAGGAGGAATTGCTTAAAATGCTGTGGAGCTTATTTAAAATAAGTTCTCATTCAACTACTCCTAGATCAGTCATTAATTTTTTTTCATTTTTTTCCAAAATGAAGATTATGATTAGGTGCTTGATTCAATGTGAAATTTCAACTAGGGGAACAAGCCTTTAAGTTTTGACTAATACTCAACTCTGCCTGCTAAGGAATTTTAATTATTCACTGTCAGTTGGCTACAAACTGTACATTCTGAAATCCAAGTACATGTTCAATGATTGCAACACTATGCTCAGTTCTAGTTCTTAATAGTTAAGTGGAGTACAATAGATTTGAAGAGCTAAACAAGGACATCTAAAACTGAATACGCCCGACAACTAAAATATGTTGGATGGTAACCTACTGAAAATATTTTTTTGAGGTATTTTAGAGATTAGGAAAGCCAGTCTTCACGCTGTCTCAAACTACACTGGAACTAACCAGTAAGATATTACTCAATCCTACAAAGTTTACAAACCCCATTAAACTTGTAAACAATGGTAAGAATTTTATTTCCAATTTGTATCCTCCCCCAACTAGTGAGATACTCGGAAAGAGTAAGCAGTGACCTAGTATAAATAACCAGGTAAGATTATACTTGTTTAAATAAAGATTTTAAACTTTACCACGATGTAAAAATAGTTCTGTATTGCATTGTAGACAATGGTGAAGTGTCTTTCACACCTATGCTAAGATACTTCAGTGAGATTTTATGAAAGTTAGGGTAACACCGTTATTATCAGATTACAACAGATGGTAGTTCTCTCTGAGAAGGGGGAAAACAGGTTTTATTATATACCTAGTGCTAGAATTCTCCATCAATACTATAATTCCCAGAACACAGTGAAGATTGCTGTTCTGAAAACATAAATAAAATGCTAATCTTCCAAATTATAAATGGAGAAATGAATCACAGAACGTCAGGGATTGGAATGGACCTCAAGAGATCATCTAGTTCATACCCCCTGCTGGAGCAGGAAACACTTAAAAAAAATTGTCAGCCGAGAGTGAAACCTAGAAACTAGGCAAACTAAAAATGCAGAGTAGATTGAGATCGCATTAGTATTCCACAGGGAATCACCTTCAGGTTTCACTTTGCTACAGAAGCATTTCAAATGATCCAGAGAGAGACTGTGGTTTTGGACTGCAGGAACTGCTGATGCTCGTGATTTAACAGCAGAGGAAGTGAGGCTTCAACCAACTGCATTTTCTCAAAATAAATCCAGCTAATTGTGCATCTCATTTCCACCTCACCCCAGCCACCGAGGAGGATCTGGGATCCTGCTCCCTTCTCTAGGAAAATAAAGTATTCCTGGAGTTTTGGCTTTGACACAGGTTGATAATTTTCCTTTAAAAAAAAAATTAAAAAATCAGAAACATTTTGTAGAGCATCGACCTAAATACAGTCAATAGGCACAGCTCCTAAACTATCCATGCTGCCTCCAAAGGAGCANACAACTAAAATATGTTGGATGGTAACCTACTGAAAATATTTTTTTGAGGTATTTTAGAGATTAGGAAAGCCAGTCTTCACGCTGTCTCAAACTACACTGGAACTAACCAGTAAGATATTACTCAATCCTACAAAGTTTACAAACCCCATTAAACTTGTAAACAATGGTAAGAATTTTATTTCCAATTTGTATCCTCCCCCAACTAGTGAGATACTCGGAAAGAGTAAGCAGTGACCTAGTATAAATAACCAGGTAAGATTATACTTGTTTAAATAAAGATTTTAAACTTTACCACGATGTAAAAATAGTTCTGTATTGCATTGTAGACAATGGTGAAGTGTCTTTCACACCTATGCTAAGATACTTCAGTGAGATTTTATGAAAGTTAGGGTAACACCGTTATTATCAGATTACAACAGATGGTAGTTCTCTCTGAGAAGGGGGAAAACAGGTTTTATTATATACCTAGTGCTAGAATTCTCCATCAATACTATAATTCCCAGAACACAGTGAAGATTGCTGTTCTGAAAACATAAATAAAATGCTAATCTTCCAAATTATAAATGGAGAAATGAATCACAGAACGTCAGGGATTGGAATGGACCTCAAGAGATCATCTAGTTCATACCCCCTGCTGGAGCAGGAAACACTTAAAAAAAATTGTCAGCCGAGAGTGAAACCTAGAAACTAGGCAAACTAAAAATGCAGAGTAGATTGAGATCGCATTAGTATTCCACAGGGAATCACCTTCAGGTTTCACTTTGCTACAGAAGCATTTCAAATGATCCAGAGAGAGACTGTGGTTTTGGACTGCAGGAACTGCTGATGCTCGTGATTTAACAGCAGAGGAAGTGAGGCTTCAACCAACTGCATTTTCTCAAAATAAATCCAGCTAATTGTGCATCTCATTTCCACCTCACCCCAGCCACCGAGGAGGATCTGGGATCCTGCTCCCTTCTCTAGGAAAATAAAGTATTCCTGGAGTTTTGGCTTTGACACAGGTTGATAATTTTCCTTTAAAAAAAAAATTAAAAAATCAGAAACATTTTGTAGAGCATCGACCTAAATACAGTCAATAGGCACAGCTCCTAAACTATCCATGCTGCCTCCAAAGGAGCA